>MU228089.1:234017-244868 GCA_018584345.1 Thuja plicata | reverse complement strand
TCTCAATATCCTCATCAAAGATTTCTCTAAACTACTGCAGTTCCTCTGACTGTGTTTTTGTTCCATGTATATACTCCCCCAGAGTATATGCTCCCCCTTAGTACATACTCCCCCTTACTATATACTCTCCCTTTGACATCAATGGAAAAGGGTGCCATAGATCTTTAGGCACAGGTACTACTCCAGAAGTAGAGTAGTCAACCATTCATCAGTCACATAATGACTGATGTTCTTGCTGCTTCTTCTAAAAAGACTCAGGAGATGGAATTACTCCCAACTTCTCCCTGAGATACTCAAAAGTATCCTTTGATAAAGGCTTTGTGAAAATATCTGCCAATTGTTCTTTGGTGTTCACATAGTCCAATTTAACTTCTTTGTCTGCAACCTTTTCTCTTAAGAAATGGTATTTGATCTCTATGTGTTTTGTCTTTGCGTGCATTACAGGGTTCTTAGACATGTTGATAATGCTTGTATTATCACAATGAATAACAATAGGATAATCAACCTGAATGCCAAAGTCCTTAACCATATGCTTGATCCAAACCATGGTTGAACAATTTAGTGCTACTGCAACATATTCAGCTTCTGCTATTGACTGAGAAATACAGTTCTGCTTCTTGCTTATCCAATAAACCAACCTGTCTCCAAGAAATACTAATCCTCCTGAAGTGCTCTTCTTGTCATCAATACAACTTGCCCAATCTGCATCTGTATACACATGAAGTTTTACATTCTCTGATTTAGGATACCATAAACCATAGTCTATAGTTCCCTTTAGATCTCTGAATATCCTCTTGATTGTCATTAGGTGATTCTACTTGGGTTCAGCTGCAAATCTTCCAACAATGCCAATTGCATTAGATATGTGAGGTCTAGATTGAGTTAAATAAATGAGTTTACCAATCATAGATTTATATAATGTTTTATCAACTGCTGTGGAATCATCATCTTTTGAAAGTTTGCTTCCTATTATCATGGGAGTGCATACTAGCTTACAGTCTTCCATCTAGAAGGTCTTCAATATTTCCTTAACATATTTTGACTGATTAATGAATATACCTTTATCTTTTTGTTTTACATTCAGTCCCAAAAAGTATTTTATAGGACCAATCATACTCATTTTGAATTCAGTCTACATTTCTTTTGCAAATGCTGTACCGAGCTTGTCATTACCTCCAAAGATAATGTTATCAACAAATATGGCAACTAATAGTAATCCATCAGGTGTCTCCCTTATGGATAGGTTATAATCTGTTGCTCCTTTCTTGAATCCAATCTTGGTAAGATAACCATCAAGTCTCTCATACCAAGCTCTTGGGGCCTGTTTAAGACCATAGAGTGCTTTCTTCAATTTGCATACCATGTCTGGTTCATCTGAAAGATTAAATCCTTCAGCTTGTTCTATGTAGACTTCCTCATTCAAGTCACCATTCAGAAAAGCTAATTTTACATCCATTTGATAAACTTTAAAGTCTTTGAATGTTGCATATGCCAAAAACAATTTAATGGCTTCCAGTTTGCTCACAGGGGAAAATGTATTAGTGTAGTCTATTCCTTCTCTCTGCACATATCCATTACATACCAATCTTGCTTTGTTTCTCACTATTGTACCATCTTCATTCATCTTGTTTCTGAATACCCACTTTGTCCCAATCACATTTTTGTCACTGGGTCTAGGGACCAATTCCCATGTATCATTTTTAATTATCTGATCTAATTCTTCTTTCATTGCATTCTTCCAATCAGAATCATTACAAGCATCTTCAACACTTAAAGGTTCAATCTGTGATAGTAAACATACCTCTTCATCCATTGCTAGACCTTTTGCTTTCAATCTGGTCAAAACACTGCTGCTCTAATCTCCAATGATGTCATCTTTAGAGTGGTGTCTAGATGTAAATTTTGGAACCTTAGGTGTGTCTTCTTCTTCTTTAATCTGTGATTCTTCTCTGCTTGATTCAAGGTCATTGCATGATACATCAATGCAATCAAACATTTCTTCAATAACAATATCTTTGCTGCTAGGCCTGGGTTCATCTTCAATCATAGGTGCATATTCATAGTACCTCTCTTGAACCATAAAATTTTCATCAATCTTAAAATGCATGCTTTCAATTATCTTCTTTAATCTCAAATTGAAACATCTATATGCTTTGCTTTTAGTAGAATAACCAAGCAAAATGCCTTCATCACTTCTGGCATCAAACTTACCAACACCATCATCTCTCTTGATGTAGCATTTGCTGCCAAAGATTCTGAAATACTTTACTGTAGGTACATTTCCAAACCAAAGTTCATAGGGTGTCTTATTTGCGCCTGGCCTCAATTGAGTTCTGTTGATAGTATATACTATTGTGTTCATTGCATCTCTCTAATAGGTGTGCGCAACTTTTCCTTCAATCATCATAGTGTGCACTGTATCAAGTATGATCCTATTCCTCCTTTCTGCAATCCCATTCTGCTGAGGGGTTCTAGGTGCACTCAACTGTATTTTAATACCATATTCTTCACAATAATCATAAAACTGATAAGAGGTGAACTCTCCTCCTCTATCTGATCTCAGACATTTCAGTTTTAATCCAGATTCATTCTCAACTTTAGCTTTGAATATTTTAAACTTCTCAAAGGCTTCAAACTTTTCCTTTAAGAACGCAACCCACATCATCCTAGAAAAATCATCAACAAACAAAATGAAATACCTTTCTCCGTAGTATGATCTTGTTTGGGTAGGACCACACAAATCTGTATGCACTAGGTCCAATTTGTTCTTAGATGAGTTTTGCTTGCTTCTAAAGGAACTCCTTACATGCTTACCCATAACGCATTCCCTGAATATTGTGTCAACTGGTCTTGCAATACTTGGTAGGTCTCTAATTGCCTTGATATTACTAATCTTTACTATGTTATCAAAATTGATATGACAGTCTCTTATGCCATAGCCAACTGTCATCCACCTTTGCAACAAAAAAACTTACATCAGAATTGAGTTGAAAAACATTACCTTTTGTTTTAGATCCTGATGCAATCATGTCTCCATCCTTGTTGTTAATGATGCACTTATTTTCTTTGAACTCCAAATGATAACCCTTATCAAGTAGTTGTCCAACACTCAGCAAGTTATGATGTAATCCATCAACATACATAACATCATATGTCTTGTTATTTCCATCCAAAGTGATAGAACCTCTGCCTATGATAGGTTTAGGAGTGTTATCTCCAAATCTAACCATACCACCTTTGTATTTGTCTAAATGAACAAATCTATCTTTGTCACCTATCATATGATGGGAGCATCCACTGTCAATGATCCAATAAGTTCTGATGTCTGCTTTGGAAATTAAGGCTAACTCTTGTTCTTCCTTTTCATCTTCAATGTCCATTTCCTCAAGCAACCTTTCCATGTCTCTAAGGGCAACGAATCCAATTTCATCTTCTCTTGAATCTGCATCAGTTACACCTTCTTCAGCATGATAACATTCTGTTGACGGGGTTTTGCTGACTGGGTCCGCTAATAGTCATAAGTTGTCACCGGGTTCCGGGGATACCGGCCAACTCCGCCTGCGAAGGTAGTCCGAGGAAATTATATTCCCCGGGCCTTCAAGCACCTGGGTGTCAGGTCACAATGGTGCAGGGCTCGGTTGGGAGAAGTGACTGTTTTCGAGGGGGATAGCTAGTTTCTTCAACTCATTCCCTCCAGAGATTTAATACGGTAAGGTTTCCCCTAGCGTTCTATACTTAGCAAATAAAATGAAAAAGATCCTGCAGGGTTAAAAACACTTCATCTAAATATAGTCATGTTTAAACATTCAGGACATCAATAATACTCTGACATACTACACTAAATACCGAAGAAATACACAACTGTCAGTTAGGATTTCATCAGTAGCGAGGGAAAAGAGGTCGTTAATCTATTTTAACATATCAGAGTAGAAGACATAAAGAACATAAAATATGAAATACCATTAACTCAGAAGCAGGAATGCCAACAACATCATTGCCAAGAATTCTTCCTTCTTTATTAATGTCCCTTCTAGCAAGCACTGGTGCGTGATACAATGGTGGCTCCAGGGGAGCAGCTAACTATTGAAAACAGAACAATGGAGCATTGAGCTCTGCAACTTAAAATGAGAAATCACTTCGCTATTACTGTGGACAACAAAATCATCAATTTTGCCGACCCTTGGAAATGGGCCGATTTGGCTATTTATACAACTTCTTTCTAACCCTAACCCTATTTTATATCATGTTTCAATAAAATACAATATCTGGGGGCCGGTACTACCTGCGCCACCCTACAAAAGACCTTGAGACAGAATAGGCCTGCCATGTCAGAAGAATAAGTCAAGAATATATAGCAGAAGAATTTCCCTCGAGAAGAGAGCCAGGAAGGAGAAGGAAGAAAGTAGGTCCCCCAGGGATCAAGGATACATGCCTCATAAATGGGAAATGCGGCACCCCGTCTCCAATGCGCCAAGTGTACCTCTGAGCGGTGCCTCAAGAAGACCATCCTGTCAGAAAACCAACTGTTAAGTTGACGCCTCCTTGATGTAGCTAACCACCTTCTGACAGCCTTTATTAACCGCTTTTGAAAGTGACCGGTCAGCCTCGGGGACCGAGACACGAATTACTTAAAAGAATACAGAATTTTTGGATCTGGGACTCCAGAATCTGGGAACTTACATCCCAAAAAGAATAAAGAATACATAACACTCGAGTTCTCCCCGGCCTCCAGAGAAAACTCAAGGTTTCTTATTATCGTTAAAAGCCTGGAGGAGGCAGGAAATGCCATCCTCATCCACATCTTTTATGCTGGCCCTTCGGTACTTGGCCACTTCAATTTGTTCCCCCAGGTCCAGAACATTCTCTTTAAACTCATCGGCCATTCTCGCCGCGTCATGACAACTAAGTATCATGCGAGTTAACTTTTCCATCTGGGCCCCATCTATCCCCTCTGGAGATTGATACCGAGACTTCATTATTTCATCAAAACTCCCCAAAAATGAATCTTCAGGGGTACATGTATCTGTGCTGAGGGGGTCAGCCCCGGAAGTCTTTATTACAAAAGACTTATACAAATTGAAATAATATTTCACAGCGTTAACCTTATCTTGCAGAGACCCTACCAGTTGCTTGATTACCTCCAATGTGAGGTCAAGTCTAGAGTGTTGGGTTCTCACAAAATCAAATGATTCATCCCCCAGAATCCCAGATTCAGAAATCATATCCTCTCCCAGAGTAAGGAGTTCCTCAAGTTCTACCTTCCACGCTTGATAATTCTCGGTATCACCCTCCCATAGGTCAATAAGAGTCTCCGCCTAGTGAATGACCTGCTGGGCCGTGTATAAATCTGGGAGGGTGGACACCAGGAAATACCGGGTGTTTCCTATCTGGAGGGTGACCCACTTGTCCACTGCCTGGGCTTTTTTTTTCATTACTCGCAGGGAGTCTATGTCACTCTGCGGCAGATCTTCAGAGGTGGAGGCCTCCAGAGGAGCGGCATTGATAGGTCAAGCTAGCTCAGTGAGCAACCCCATAAGGTTTTCATTTTTTGCCTTTTTTGCTTTGAGCCTCTAGGCTTCTTTCTCATATTGGGCTTCCACTGCCCTTGCTACCTCCTTCAGCAAGTCTACCTCACCCTGCTTCCCTCTTTTTCCTAGTGATACCTCTATAACATTATAGTCTTCGGGATCTGCGGTTGCTTCATCAGTGTCTGGGGGAGGTGTTGCCACAATGGCAACTGTTTCTCCGCCCGGCCCAGTTCGAAGGGTATGAACTGTCTGGGCTTTCTTGGCCTTTGACGGGGCCTGGACTTGGGCCATCATTTTGGCCAGGGAGAGAGGATTCACAAGAGCAGACTAAGCTTTCCTTTTTCTGCTCTCTATCAGCCACTAAGGTGGTAGGGGTGGCCTTCCTTCCAGAATTTGTTCCCTTGATTCTTCCCCAGTGTCCTGTGGCTGTTGTTCCTTAGTGATGCGAACCTCATCTATCCCTCTCCCCGCATCTACTTCTTCTGCAGCAATGTCTTCTTCATCAACCTCCATCTCCCCAGCCATGTCCTCTATATCTATTACTTAGTCTGGACTTTGGTAGGCTTCCTCAAGGATTTCTTCTTCAAGATGCTCTTCCTGTTGCTCTTCTTCTACTGCTGGGGCTTCTTCCTTTGTTGGCACTTCTTTTGGAAGTAGGGGAGGTGTTGGGCTGAGATTTAGAGTTTGGGCCGCTGTAATCACCTGCCCAAAGGTTTCTCTCGGGAGTGGCCCTTGGAACATGGCAGCTGGGGTTACGGTTATTCCCGAAGGTCTGGTTCCCCCAGCGGATGCCATTTGTTCACCTTGCTTTTGTTGGTCCACTCTCAGACCTTGCATTACTTGAGCCTCAGAGGCAATCTCTGGCTCTGGCTCTTTCTCTTTTACCTACTTTTCTTGTTCCTGTGCAGGCTCTTATTCAGGAGCTTCTTGGTCCGCAGCTCCCTGTTCTGCCCCCGGGACCTCTGTCTCTGTTTGGGTATTGTCCCCCTGCAAGTTCCTGAACTTGTCGATTGCAAATACATCATCAAATTATTCTTGTGGAGGGGGACTGGCCGGGACTTCTGCAGGCTCCGTTTCCTTCTCCGGCTCCGGGGAATTGGAAGAGAGGATTTCTACTTGTTGGGCTTGGGATGTTCCCATTCCAGCTCTGCCTTTGGCTTTTTGCTAAGCTTCTTCTTTCTCCGGGTAACCAGAGGTGGCCCCACATCTCTTATTACTGCTGCCTCCATGGGATCTACCCCCATTGCCCTTACCATTAAAGCTACTAATGACGGGGAGGAGGAGGGATGAAGTGGCCCGGCCATGAGCGGTGGAGTGGCCAGCCGCGTTATTAATTGCTCCCTCATCTGTTGGGACGCTGCCACTGATTGTTTGATCTATTTCTTGATGGGGGATTCTTGCATATGAGGGGTTGTATCTATCCCTTTACCTTTATTGTCTCTCTGCGAAGAAGTCCCGGCCCCTGGAGTCAAATTTGGTACTGGCTGCGGGGTTAATTTTGGCGCCGGCTGGGCTGCTCGACGGGTACTTCCAGGGCACACCTTTTTAAAATATGCGTGGCTTCGCTCAACCACCTCTTGAGTGAATTATTCAATTGTGGGACCTTCCTAGGCGTCCCATTTTACTGGTGGGAGAGCCCTTGTGTTGATCCCCTTTGCCTTGTACTGGGGATCGGTAGTGGGGGCGGCATCTGAGAAGTCCGCTGGGAACCTCCAGAGCTTCAACTTCTGCATCATACCAACTGTCATTCTAATGTAGTGCCTACTCCACACCTCCACATCATCTTGGTAATCTGCCCAGAAGTCCTCCATATGGATATGATGGGGCTCTGAAGCCCGGGGTAGTGCCGTTGCTATCCTTCCATGCGGATCAAAAATTTTTCGTGCCAAATAAAATTCCTGCAAGTTGTAACTTTTTAGTTCATTGTCCGCCTCCTTTGCGGTGGCCAGGCTGCATGTGTAGTTCCCACAGGTGATTGGGAATGGGATGTTGGGTATCTTTTTGAGGGCAAAGAGGGCATGCACCTCCATCATTTTCCTGCAATACTCCAAGAGCACGATCTTATCCCCACAGTGTTTGGGCAACAAGTAGGGTTTCTCGGAGAAGCTGGTGACCCTAATGTAGGTGTGCTGTTAGAATTGAATATAATAATATCTATAAATATGGACCAAATTCATTTCCTCTGAGGACAGGCGGTATCCGGCGTCCCAGGTGGGTGTAAGCAGATGGTAATAAACAAACGCGTCATTTACCCGACAAAAACTGGGGAAGCTGGCCTCCCATTGAACTTGTGGGAAATGGTCCCATGGTGCCTTTTGTCTTGGGCCAATCCCGAGCATGCCATCTATAAGTAGGTCACGGGCGTGGGGCCTCTGCTGCGCTAGGGCCCATAAAACATAGGAAGACATGTAGAATTTCTTCTTCCTGTTCAGTTGCTAGAACTGGGAGTCGACATGGTTGGAGATTATTGTCGCCCAGTCGAAGTATCCTCCCTTAGTGGAGATCCCAAGGAGGAAGTAATACATCCATCTAGCAAACTCTTGGGTGAAGGGCTGCCCAAAGACCCAGGCCAATGCTATCATTCCCATCTGAATGCTCTCTTTGAACTCAGAGCGGGGAATTTCTATCTTCATTCTTTTAGGGTCCCTCTTTAGAGCCTTGAGCCAATAGGTATTCATGTATACCTGGGCAGCATCCTCCAGTTGTGTGAATTGGTTCAAGGCGTCAGTCCTTGTAACCACTGAGGCCTTATCGAATTGTGGGATCCCCAGGCTTGCCTGGAATGTGACTGGGTCGAGGGGTACCAGAGGAGTGGGGTATCCCGTTGGTTCCATGGCCACGAGCATGACGGCCTGAACAGAAGAGTTTTAGTTGGTGGCCAATGTCAATATAAGCTCTAGAGATTGCACGGAGCCCGGGAAACAAGCCGCCCTGAGGATCTCGGAGTTCCCGATGTTGATTGCCAGCTGATCTCTAGCCTGTCGCTGGATGTGCATTATTTTTACCAAGGCCTGCATCTCTGGCCATGTTTCGACGCTGGTGTCGGTGATAAGTTTGACCTTGGACTCAATCTTTGAGCCCATAATGACGTTGTCCTGCACAAATTTCATAGTCAGGGGCATCTTCTCTAGGGCCTTCTCCATCTTGGATTTTACTGCCGCCCTGGTTGCTGCTGCGGAAGGTAGCTCTGGACTTTCGGGTGGAGAAGATGCGGATGCTTCAGACATGTTTGGAAAATGAACTCTAGAAATCTGCAAGGCAAAGTGACTGTCAGAACACATTAATCAAAATAAATATTCTGGGGTCCGGAGATCTTACCACCGTGATGCTTGCTTTTCCTGAAAAGTTAGTTTCATTCAAAGATAACCGAAAAGCAAAACGCATCACAAACTAAAGATTTTATTAAACATCTAGGTCCAGGGATCCTATCACACTTGGTAAGGACACAGGATGGATGATGGTAGGAGACCCGGAGCTCAGAGAAGTAACCGTTGGTGAGGACGTGTAAAAAGGCAAGTCATCAAGCCCACATGGGCACCACGTGCGTAGGTATTAAAATGAAGTTATGGCGATGACGACGGAGCCAACTGTCTGAACATGCAAAAAGTGAAGGCCACTTGGCTGGAATTGATTATGCGCATGGGACATAAATGAGGGTCTGACTGGTTTCATGGAGGAGAGAGAAAATTGCCTGTTTGAAACCAGCCGAGAGCCAAGTTTCCAACAGGTGGTTTTCTGCCCCGAAGCGAGTTCATGGGCGAAAAACCAGCAACACAAGTGACTCGACCAGCTTGTCAAGCCACTTGGAAGGATATACAGGAAGGCCATAGGATATATACACAGGACAGAGGGATACACAAAGACTATACACAGATATACATGCATATACACAAAATATACAACACGAAACAACATCCGCGGGAAAACCAGACAAGGCAGAGCATATAAAGAACTATTTACATATTCTACAGACTAGCCACTTCTGCACAGAGGGCGGACAACCCTTTGGCAGAGCTGACCTACCAACGGGCAGCAGAACCAAAAAATAGAAAACAAAACAGAAAGACGACAAACAAATAATGACAAAAGAAACACCAAACAAAATCAGAAGAAAACAAAAAGGCGGGAATAGGAGAACCAACCTGAGAATGCTGAAAGGTGGAGGAAAGGAGTTACTGTGAGAGCTCTGCAATAGCTCTAGTTGTCAAATGGTCACAATCGCCACCACGAAGCACTCGCAATCGCCTGAAAATGACTAGAAGTGTTAAGCGTTGATTATCACTAATTCTCTGCAAACTGCTCTGTTAATCGCTTTGAAATTGCTCTGTTAATCGCTCTGAGTGCTCGAAAGTTTTAATTGTGGTAAATGTGAAAGTGACAGATAATTTATATTTATACCCACGGTAAAAAGGTAATCCACCTCCTTCCGGAAATCTTCGAACAAGCAAACCTCCGGAATCCGGGCCCGGGGATTCCCCGCGATGATATCCTTGAGGACATCGTGGGGAAGAATCCCAAAGTCCAAAGTCTGGTTCCCAATGAAGAATGACCTTCGAGACCAGAGTCCCGGAGATGAAAACCAAACAAACAAAACACCGCAACGGGGAAGAAAACCCCGGAGAAGGAAAACAGAAGGAAAAAGACAAGACAAGAGCCGCAAGAAAAAACAAACAAAAAGAAAAAGGGGGGACCCAACATTTTGCACACAAAATATAGGGACGGGGATGCAGGGCATAACACATTCCTTCTCATATTTGGGTTTGTAATAAGATATGAACTTCTTGACTCTTGTAGGACACTTAGATGCAAAGTGACCAATCTTGTTACATGAGAAACATTTGAATGGAAGTTGTCCTTCATATTTTCCTTTACCTTTCTTTTCTCTTCTAGCAATCATAGCAATGATTTCTTCTAGTTCTTCATCAACTTCTTCTTTCTCATTATGATTGGAGATGTGTAAGGATTTCTTACCATGGACTGAGACTTTGAAAGTTGTTTCACTTTTAGGTTTAGTATTCAATCTTGATATCTCAAATGCAGAGATTTTGTTGATCAAAGTCTCTCTCTTGAAGTCTTGTGAGAATTGCATGGTTTCCTCTAGAATACTTATCTTATTTTCATAGTCTGATGTTAAATTAGTTAGCAGCTTGTCCATTATGTCTTCTTCTAATATTTCTCCACCATTATTTCTGATTTCAGAGACTGCTTCATTTATCCTTTGATTGTAAGCTCTAATGTTCTCTTCAGGTAACATCTCAAGACTGTTGTATTTCTTTTTCCATGTCTTCCTGCGTGCATTCTTTGCTTGAATATCTCCTTCAAA
>MU228089.1:210463-230835 GCA_018584345.1 Thuja plicata | reverse complement strand
TATATATATATATATATATATATATATATTACATCATTTAGTCGGCTCTCTAATACATTACAAATAGAATTAATACATATGTAAAGAGTAAATACAAATTCAAAGACCTTATACTACCAAAGCATAGGTAATCCACAATCCCAATCCAACTTAGCACATTTGGATTCCATGTCATGCTCCCTTAATCATCGCAACTATTCATCTGCCATGTATCTCTATTACTCTATCTTCGCATCTTCAAAACACTATAACTCATTGCAATCATCACCAAAACCCAATCAACCTTAACAAAAAATGCATCACTTGCCAAGATATTTGTCATAGGTCTTAGTTTCCTCTTGAAAAGGTAATTATATCCAGTCTTAGTTTTGTAGTCTCCAGATTTTGAGTCATCCCAAACCAATCTATCCTGTCCAGAATGGAAGGTGATATTCCTTTTTTTAAGATCCTAATAAGCTCTTCTTTTTCTAATTCTGGAATGTTAATGTTAGCTAAGGATTTCCATCTTCACCCTTTAGCAATATCGTCATCTACTATTTCAATGTAGTCCTTAACATATTTTCCCTATTGTGCTTCTAGGCGGTGTTTAGAGTTATCAAAGTAATAATTTTTTTCTATAGATGCATAACCTCCCCAAGAGTTGGACCAAAATAGGGCTTTTTCTCTAGTGCCTAGGTTCCAAGTTAGTTTATCAATTATAGTACTTCTACAATCCAACAAAAATTTCCAAATTTGTGAGCCCTCGGGAGGGGAAACCGTCCTAAAAATACTCATTGGGTCATTATTAGTAAGATATTTATGACTAAGGATTTTAACCCATTTTAAATGAGGGGTTTTCTATATTCTCCATATTAGCTTGGCTTCTAAAGCTTTAATATATTTCTTTATACTCTTTAACCCAACACCACCCTCCTCTTTAGGCCTGCATACTTTGTCCCATGCTAGTAATGAGATTTTCTTTTTCTCCCTCGAACCTTGATAGAAGAAGGACCTCAGATGTTTACTTAATTCCTCCCTCTTCACTGTTGGCAGATTTATGCAGGATAGTTGATAGATTGGCATAATAGATAGTACTGATCTTAACATGGTTTCTCTTCCTGCAGAGGATAGTCATTTTCTTTTCCATGGTTTCACTCTCTTCTTTATTCTAGACATAATCTGGTCCCAAAGTTTTGCAAATCTATGACCTTTAGCTAGGGGTAGTCCAAGATATTTGTATGGTAATTCTCATTTTTTTTAAAATTCAAAATATTACATATTGCATTTTCCATATCCAAATCATTATTAAAGAAATAGAGTTATGATTTCTACTTACTTTATTTTTTGTCCTGAAGCTTTAGTGCAGGTATCAAGTATATTTTTAAAGTTTTAAGCTTCCTTCTTCTCTCATTGACCATAAATCATAGTTTCATCAATGAATTGTTGGTGAGTGGTAGGGTCTAGTTCACTAGTAATTTTGATACCCTTAACAAGATTAACTTCCCTAGCCTTTGTAATATTTTTGCCTAATGACTCTTCCATAATGATGAATAGGAAGAGGGATATAGGGGCCCCTTGTCTCAATCCTTTAGATATATTGAAGAAATTCTCAAGGGTACCATTTACCAAGATTGACATCTTTGGACTAGAGATGCATTTGAATATTAGGTTGATCGATTATTTAGAAAATCCAAAGGCTTCAAGGCATTTACACAAAAAATGTCAATCTGCCTTGTCATAGGCCTTCTTAATGTCTAACTTTATTAGCACACTTGGGTTATCGTTCTGTTGAATAGAGTGTATTGCTTCCTGGGCAATGATAATACCATCATATATGGACCTTCCCTAAACAAAGCCTATTTGTTCTTCACTAATTATGGAAGGTAGAAGCTTTTGTATTCTATTTGCTACGACTTTAGTTAGTAATTTATAAATAGTATTGCATAATTCTATTGGTCTGAAATCATAAAAAATTTCTACCTTGTCTTTCTTGGGGATAAGGGCCACAAAGGTATTATTAATTTCCTTGAGCATATTTCCTGAGTTTCTAACCCCTTCCAAAGCGGTTGTTATCTCATCTCCTATAAAATGCCAATATTTTTGGAAAAAGGAGGCTGGGAACCCATCCAGTCCTGGTGTTGTATCTGGGTGCATTTCCATTAGTGATGCCTCAATCTCTGCTTTAGATAATTTATCCATTAAGCTCTTGTTCTTCTCCTCCATTATAATCCTAGGGATATTTCCTAGAATGCTATTTTGATCCACCTGATTAGAGCCTCCCATTTATTTAGAATGTTCTTGTAATACTTAACTGCCTTGGCTGCAATATAATTGGGTTTCTCAATAATGTTTAGGTCTCATGATTTTATATTAGTGATACTATTAATATTCCTTCTCTGTTTGGTGCTTTTATGGAAGAAATTTGTATTCTTATACCCCTCTTTCAGCCAAGTTTCTCTAGATTTTTTATTCCAAAAAATATCTTCCTTGGCCTATTGTTCCAAGTGAATGTACCTCTAACATTTTTGGTCTTCAAGAGATTGTTTCTATTGATGATGTCCCTGAATTCAACTGTAGAATGAGATTCTCTCATGCTCCCTCCCTACTTCTCATAATGGACTATTATGGCGTTAAAGTCACCTCCTATGATACAGATCTGGTTTGGGATTGTGTGTAGATGTTGTTCTAGTTCTTTCCAAACAAATATTTTTTCCTTATTTTGTTTTGGTCCAAAAAAATTTATGACTAAGAACTAGAAGTTACTCTTTATGCTTTTGACCCATCCACTAATCCAATTTCCTTAACACCTATCTATCATGAAAGAAATAGATTTTGAATTTCCATAATCCCTAGTTTCTTCCCTATTGTCTCAACATCATTCACATTAAATTTAGTCTCTTGTATCATTATGACATCCTCTTTAGTTGTTATTATGCGACATTTAATAATACACTATTGTTATCATTTTAGTTACACACTAAATTGATAAATTGATAGTTGTTTTACATTGAATTATGGAGTTGATAAATTGTTGTCCTAAGTGCAGAATTTGCTTAAATTCAGAAGAGAAAGTACATATGCAACATAGAAACTATTAACAACAGAAGGATTTCATAAAGGTACATGTATTCAACACTACTATTCAGATATTGAAGATATATACATTTCTATTACATTCATATTATCAAATTTGCAATTGTACTATAAGTATTGATCAGTTTCAAACTTTCAAATTCCTAAATGATCATTACATTGTGCATTCAAACTGAACGTATTAGACAAGTGTTTCTTCAAGGTTACATCTTGCATACTGAAACTTAGAGGAAATATGCAGAAAAGAAAGTAAGAGAGAATCATGATGAAGTCTAGGGGTCTATGTATTGCCTTTAAGAGGTCTTCTAGTTTCTAGAGTTGTTCATCTGCATCATCTGAAGTCTTCATGTCTTGGTCTTGTTTCTGTTTGTACTGCATCCTAGGTCTTATGTTAGTCCTGTTTCCTGCATCATCATGGAGAGAAAAATATGTTAGATCCAATTGGATCTAAGTAATACATAGTTCACTAAAAGCACCATACATCAGTCAAACTTCCTGAACTGCGTATTTATTGATGACATCAATGCAATGGAAAGATATGCATCTGCATTAACAGAATAATAACATAAAAAATACATATCTTTATGAAACCCTTTGCTGTATTTAAAATATGTAGTGAGTGTCACGAGCCCGTGCTCAAACTTCATTAACATGTGCAAGTGTTCAACAGTACAAGCCATTAAAAGAATGCTGGTATTTTATGCAAAAATAGGGTATCAAATGTAGTTTGGAAAAGGAAATGAATGATTTCTTGCAAATAAAATAAAAGATATAGTTCATAACAGTTCCTTCAAGGTAAATACATGTTGTTAACAAGTTTTGATGCTATTGGAGACAAAATGCATAATATAGTAGTGTTGATTAGAAGGTGTTCCTAATTGAAATAAATTATCAAGTGCTAGGGACGGAATAAAAGAGTGATCAAAGCAAAAGGAGGATATATGTTATATCTTAAACACTTATTATTAGATGAGATATGCATAAACAAAGAGATAATCACATAACAATGCATGTGTAGAAGTGAAAAGGCAAATAACAATGAAGTATGCATGCATGGAAATAAAGTAACAAAACTGTTCATATCAAATAAAATATGCATTTTAAAAATCTGAGCTCTTTGTTTGTGTTTCTCATGGGAGTCATGATCCCGTGCTCAAACCACATGAGTAACTCTTTTAGTGGAGGTAATTACTGTGTATAAACATAATGTTTGTCACTGTTTTGCAGGAAGAGACTATATAATGGAAAGCTGAAGTTTGAGTGAAATTCAGACATTAGATAAAGACGTCAACAAAAATCATGGTGTCTACAAACAATGTTGGTATTCAACAGACAAAGAGTATTTAAGCACAAGACAACAGTGATACATCGGCACAAGATAGAGTTCAAATTTTAAACAATAGAATAACATCATGATTTATAGCTTTCTGTTTGATCAAGGAAAAGAGCAATGTCAATTCGATATAAGCTACAGATAACAAAAAAAGCCATAGGTCACAAGTTTGACTTTAGTGCAAACCGAGTTCAAAGAAGAGGCTCAAATTCAGCTCTTTAACACAACAGATAGTGGGCATGTATTCATTATTAAAAAAAGATGTTAATCAGTAAACTATAGATGTATCAACACTCAAAGAAAAGCCATATGGATATTCAGCATAAGCATGCAAAGATGGAGTTGGCAGATTTAAAATAAAAAACCCATAATGATTTGCGAAGAAATGTAGATACCCATATGTAGTTTAAGTTCAAAATATGCTACAGCAAGTTACAACAACATGCGAAGTGAACAAATGAAAGGGTAACTTATCTGTAAGTTGAATTTGAGATCCATATTTCATGCGTAGAACATCACCATGTTTATGGAATGAAGACCCAGTAACATGCAACTGCAGTGAGAAAATGAGAACCCAGGTTCTCAGAGAACATACATATGTTGTGACGTTTAAACACCAGTTTAAAGAGAGGCCTGTGGATAAGACCCAGATGCAACATTTAAATGAAGTGGATCCAACTTCAGAATAGAAGCCAAGTTAACCAGATAGAGACTCTAGTTTGAAACAAGAAAGCCCAAGTTCAAGACATGCATGAAAAAATGCCATTATTCATGGCATAATAAAGAAAGGTGGAAGTCACAGTAAAGAAAACACAGAGCCCGAGCTCTCAGATTGTGATAGTGAAGCGCCAGTTCCTCACCTCGTTCAAAGAATATATGCAGAGCACCATACATTATGGCCTAATAAAGAGCCTGAGTTCAACAGTAAAAACACCTTCATTACCCACATATTGCCAAAGAAAGGATACATTATGACATAATAACTCCATTTTATGAAACCGATGCCAAGTTTCAGAATAACTATGGTGAACTCCAGCTCGACCATCGACACAAAGGGAGCCAAGAAAATGGTGGAAAGTTGCAGACATGGTGGCACGAACTGATATGGTTTCAAAAACCCTTATTTTCCTTTCAAAATGCAGAATGAAGAAATGAAATGCCTATGTCAAAATTAGATAGATTTTGAAATCCATCGATGCAAAAGGAGTTAATGCCTTGTTAACCTCAGTACCACAACAACTCAGCTACATGAGATATTTTCTGCATTGTATGGGTCATGTTGACCATAAGATAAGGTGTCAATTTTGATAGTGGTTAGGGTTTTATCATGTCATGTAGTTGGGGGCTTTATGCTATGGGTTTAGGTTATATGATTTTTTGGGGTTTTTTGATAGTTTTAATTTATGTAGTGATATATTTCGTAAAGGAGATATAAACATTCATAGGAGCACCAACATTGGGGGAGTTCATTTTTGAAATTAGCCTTTAGGGCTTAATTTTTGGCATCAATTATGCCTTAAATTTAGGGATTGGGCTAAAAAATTTGGAAGGCTTTTTGAAAGCTACATTGTAGGCATCAGTTGGGCCCAAAAATCAAGGGATCTATATGTTCTAGAGCACCTTTTGAGGGGGGATCTCATTTTCAAAATTAGCCTTGGAGGTCTATATAACTGAACTTTTTATTCATTTAGAAAAGTTCAGAATTTGGGGGATTTTGAGTTGTTAGTGAACACATTGTTCCTTTGCCAATTCCCTTTGTATTTTGTAGCCATTTTGCAAATTTTGGAGATAATAAAGCTGGCTTTACCATTCACACATATTTTTTGAGTCTTGCATCTATCCTTTTCAAATTTTTCTGCATTTAAGTGTTTATCCCTTTTTAAGCACATATTAGTGAATTGCTAAAAATTCCTATTCTAGGTTTAAATAATTGACCTTTTGCAGAAAGTTATCTATTTGTTGGTTGAATTCCTATTATTAGTGGTACCAAACCCAAATAAGGAGTTGTAAACCATCCTAGGTGTTGAGAAGTGAAATCATTTGTAGAACTTAGTAATGTGTGGTTTGTAGGTACAGTTTTGTGATTATGATAAGTCTGCATTCATCTTTGGTGTATCACCTTTCTTATTTAGTTTTCATTGTTCAAGTTTTTTTTCTTCTCCCTTTTCCCAAAACCATAAAAAGTCAATCCTCGGTGATATCCCAAATTCAATAGGAACCGGCCTAGAATCCGAAGATTTGTTCTCTCATCCACCTAGGAGAATGTTTCCATGTTCCAATAGGATGGCTAGATTCTGCATCCAGCTATAGGCGCAATCTTGATTGACAATAGTTTTTGGCACGCCCAGTGGGACCAAACTATTTTAGAGTTTGGTTGAGCTTCATTATTATTGTTGTTATGGTGTGAGCAGTGGTATTTCAGCCTTTAGAGGCAGGATTCAAACACACACCTAGCAACTCTATAGAAAAAATCTACTGGTTTCAAAGATTAAGTGCTGATGTTTTTCAAATCATTTTTTATATTCAGATTTCTAGCTTATTACATGAATAGAAATGTCACATTATTGTTGGAAGCAAGAATACCGACCACCATATTATGAAAGGAATGACCATGAAGTGTCTAACCAAACATATCATTTTAAGGGTGCTACCAATTTTGTTCAAAATAATTTTGCAAGTGCTAATTATCAGCATGTTTCACCTGTTTGTAAGCCCCTCAGTCCTGTGCAAGTTTTGTATAAAATGGACCTTAATGGAATTAGAGATCAGGTTATGGCTCTCAGTCAAAGGCTTGATGACCTTGGTGTAGTCTTCAAGGGAGCTCCATCTCTGGCCTTACACGAGGATGAGTTAAGATATTGAGAGTTACAACTCCTTTTGGGGGATTGGGCTGCCCAGATTCAAGAAAATAAAGAGCAACAAGGATTTGATATGCAGATAGAAGATTCAGTCTATCAAATCTTTCAAATCAACATGTTGATATGGGGTGTGAAATATTCTGAAGATACAAAGACAATAAAGCAGCATATGCAGACTCAAGCAAAGATGCAGTTTGATGCCAAACAAAGACAATTTTATCAAGCTCTTGCAGAAGAAAAAAAGAAGCTGGAAGCATAGAAGAAAGTTCATGAGAAAGAGTTAGAAGAACATAAAGAATTGATAAAGGTCATGTTTTCTATAGGTGTAAAAAGTGAGGAAGATTTCCAAAGAAAATTTAGAGCTCATGAGGAATTTCATGACAAAGAGCTGCGTGAGCACAAGGAGAGAATAAAGCTCCTGATTGATACAACAACTAAGTATAGAGATGCTGGTAAAGTTCACTATGAAGAAGCCCAAAAGTATAAATGAAAGGCTGAGAAAAAGGTTGTATCTAAGCCTCATACCCTTGCTGATCAGAACAATGAAATTATGGAAGATGTGTTTGATGAGCTGCCTAAGTTTGTTGAAGAGGACAACGTACCAAACCAAACACCATTATCAAGTTCTAGCCAAGTGGATGAAGGATTGAAGCCCGTCCTTATGCAAGATCAAGAAGGAGATGTTGTAAGTCAAAGGGTAGAAACACCCGTCCCAGGACAACAAGTAAAATTTCAAAGTTGGGATGTTTTGAGCATGCATGACAACATCAACAAGGTAAATATCAACCCTCTTCCATGCAATATTGAGAGTCAGGATGATGAGGCTAGTTTTTGGGATGGTCTTGAAGTATTTATGGCAGACTTAAATAACTTTCCTGTAGCTCCGCATGAAGAGAGTCAAGCTCAAAAAGATATTGAGCATGTGGTGGTTGCTGCATCTCAGTACATACCTAAAGATGAAGTTGACAAAATGCTGATTGAAGAGAAGAAAAGTGAAAATAGTATGCAAAGTTATGAGATTGAGCCAAATTATCCAAACGAGGAGTATGACAATCAGCGACGTCAAGTAGACCATGTAGTTATTCAACTTATTAATCCTCTAGAGCTTGAAATTTATGACCAAATTGATGTCATTGTTGAAACCACAAAATCCAGAAGCATAAAGCCAGAATTTATCATCTCAAGAGGCTGCCCAATCAGGCATCTTTCCATAACGGGTCCTATTCCTAAAATTCCAGTTATAGAGCAGCAAATCCAGCATGTTTATTTATCTCAAATCTACATTGATATTGATCAAATCCAAGAGGTATGTGATCTGGTCTTTCACTTTCAGGATATGCTTCAAGAGTTTTAGATCCTTCAAGTTATATTGCATATCTTTTCAGTTGCTCATATGCATGCATCTCATCCATTATTGGTGAGAAAAGGAAGCTACTTCAATCAGTCAGTTAATGGATGTATCTGATGGTCCTCAGATGATTGATTAGCTCAGGTTAGAGTAGAAGTTTTTAGTTTTAGTTTGCTTTAACTAAGTGTTGTTCAAGCACATGCTTCAGTCTTAGTTTCAGTTTCAGTTGTGTGAAGAAGAAACCAAGGACATCACTGATGTACTTCACCATCATGACATGAAGAGATACCTATCATAAAAGGCATGGAATATATTCCTCTACCCCATATCATAAGCATTTCATCCATGCAATGACACTAGAATACAATAGTAACATCCTTGGCACGGGCTTCAATTCAGTTTGCAGTTTGTTTTCAGTTTGAGAAGTTTAGTTGTTCCTGAGGTTAAAGACTCCAGCCCAATGGATAAGCAAAAGGCAATTGGTCTGATTTTGTTTAGCAGGCAAACACCCCTGGGAGGTCACCAAAAAATGTTTTCATTTTAGTTACACACTAAATTGATAAATTGATAGTTGTTTTACATTGAATTATGGAGTTGATAAATTGTTGTCTTAAGTGCAGAATTTGCTTAAATTTAGAAGAGAAAGTACATATGAAACATAAAAACTATAAACAACATAAGGATTTCATAAAGGTATATCTATTCAACACTACTATTCAGTTATTGAAGATGTATACATTGCTATTACATTCATATTATCGAATTTGCAATTGTACTCTAAGTATTGATCAGTTTCAAACTTTCGAATTCATAAACGATCATTACATTGTGCATTCAAAATGAATGTATTAGACAAGTGTTCCTTCAAGGTTACATCTTGCATACTGAAACTTAGAGGACATATGCAAAAAAGAAATTAAAAGAGAAGCATGATGAATTCTAGGGGTCTATGTATTGCCTTTGAGAGGTCTTCTAGTTTCTGGAGTTGTTCATCTGCATCATCTAAAGTCTTCGTGTCTTGATCTTGTTTCTGTCTATCCTACATCCTAGGTCTTTTGTTAGTCCCATTTCCTGCATCATCATGGAAAGAAAAATATGTTAGATCCAATTGGATCTAAGCAATACATAGCTCACTAAAAGCACCATACATCAGTCAAACTTCTTGAACTGCGTATTTACTGATGACATTAATGCAATGGAAAGATATGCATCTGCATTAATGGAATAATAAAATCAAAAAGACATATCTTTATGAAACCCTTTGATGTATTTAAAAGATGTAGTGAGTGTCACGAGCCCGTGCTCGAACTTCATTAACATGTGCAAGTGTTCAATAGTACAAGCCATTAAAAGAATGCTGGTATTTTATGAAAAATAGGGTATCTGATGCAGCTTGGAAAAGGAAATGAATGATTTTTGCAAATCAAATAAAATATACAGTTCATAATAGTTCCTTCAAGGTAAATACATGTTGTTAACAAGTTTTGATGCTATTGGAGATAAAATGCAGAATATAGTAGTGCTGATTAGAAGGTGTTCCTGATTGAAATAAATTATCAAGTGCCAGGGACAGAACAAAAGAGTGATCAGAGCAAAAGGAGGATATATGTTATATCTTAAACACTTATTATCATATGAGATATGCATAAACAAAGATATAATCACATAACAATGCATGTGTAGAAGTGAAAATGCAAATAACAATGAAGTATGCATGCATGGAAATAAAGTAACAAAACTGTTCATATCAAATAAAATATGCATTTTCAAAAGCCAATCTCTCTGTTTGTGTTTCTCATGGGAGTCACGAGCCCATGCTCGAACCACATGAGTAACTCTTTTAGTGGAGGTAATAACTATGTATAAACATAATGTTTGTCACTGTTTTGCAGGAAGAGACTATATAATGGAAAGCTGAAGTTTTAGTGAAATTCAGACATTAGATAAAGACATCAACATAAAGCATGACCTCTACAAATAGTGTTGGTCTTCAACAGACAGAGAGTATTTAAGCATAAGACACCAGTGATACATCAACACAAGATAGAGTTCAATTTTTAAACAACATGATTTACAACTTTCTGTTCGATCAAGGAAAAGAGCAATGTCAATTCGATATAAGCTATAGACAACAAAAAAAAGCCATAGGTCACAAGTTCAACTTCAGTGCAGAATGAGTTCAAAGAAGAGGCTCAAATTTAGCTCTTTAACACAACAGACAGTGGGCATGTATTCATTATTAAATAAAGATGTTAACCATTAAACTACAGATTTATCAACACTCAAAGAAAAGCCATGTGGATATTCAACATAAGCATGCAAAAAAGGAGTTGGCAGATTTAAAACAAAAACCCAGAATGATTTGTGAAGAAATGTGGATACCTATATGTAGTTTAAGTTAAAAATATTCTAAAGCAAGTTACAACAACATGCGAAGTGAACAAATGAAAGGGTAACTTATTTGTAAGCTGAATTCGAGCTGCATATTTCATGCTTAGAACAACGCCATGTTTATGGCATGAAGACCCAATAACATGCAACTGCAGTGAGAAAATGGGAACCCAGGTTCTCAGAGAACATACATATGTTGTGGCATTTAAACACCAGTTTAAAGAGAGGCCCGTGGATAATACCCAGATGCAACATTTAAATGAAGTGGAGCCAACTTTAGAATAGAACCCGAGTTAACCAGATAGAGACTCTAGTTTGAAACAAGAAAGCCCGAGTTCAAGACATGCATGAAAAAATGCCATTATTCATGGCATAATAAAGAAAGTTGGAAGTCACAGTAAAGAAAACATAGAGCCCAAGCTCTTAGATTATGATAGTGAAGCTCCATTTCCTCACCTCGTTCAAAGAATATATGTAGAGTGCCATACATTATGGCCTGATAAAGAGCCCAAGTTCAACAGTAAAAACACCTTCATTACCCACAGATTTCCAAAGAAAGGATACGTTATGACATAATAACTCCAGTTTATGAAACTGATGCCAAGTTTCAGAATAACTATGGTGAACTCCAGCTTGACCATCGACACAAAGGGAGCCAATAAAATGGTGGAAAGTTGCAGACATGGCAGCACGAACTGATAGCAGAATGAAGAAATGAAATGCCTATGTATTAGATAGATTTTGAAATCCATCGATGCAAAAGGAGTTAATGCCTTGTTAACCTCAGTACCACGACAACTCAGCTATAGGAGATATTTTCTACATTGTATGGGTCATGTTGACCATAAGATAAGGTGTCAATTTTGATAGTGGTTAGGGTTTTATCATGTCATGTAGTTGGGGGCTTTATGCTATGGGTTTAGGTTATATGATTTTTTGGGGTTTTTTGATAGTTTTAATTTATGTGGTGATATATTTCGTAAAGGAGATATAAACATTAATAGGAGCACCAACATTGGGGGAGTTCATTTTTGAAATTAGCCTTTAGGGCTTAATTTTTGGCATCAATTATGCCTTAAATTTAGGGATTGGGCTAAAAATTTTGGAAGGATTTTTGAAAGCTACATTGTAGGCATCAGTTGGGCCTAAAAATCAGGGGATCTATCTGTTCTGGAGCACCTTTTGAGGGGGGGATCTCATTTTCGAAATTAGCCTTGGAGGGCTATATAACTGAACTTTTTATTCATTTAGAAAAGTTCAGAATTTGGGGGATTTTGAGCTGTTAGTGAACACATTGTTCCTTTGCCAATTCCCTTTGTATTTTGTAACCATTTGTAGATTTTGGAGATAATCAAGCTGGCTTTACTAGTCACACATAATTTCTGAGTCTTGCATCTATCCTTTTCAAATTTTTCTGCATTTAAGTGTTTATCCCCTTTTAAGCACATATTAGTGAATTGCTACAAATTCCTATTATTCTAGGTTTAAATAATTGACCTTTTGCAGAAAGTTATTTATTTGTTGGTTGAATTCCTATTATTAGTGGTACCAAACCCTAATAAGGAGTTTTAAACCATCCTAGGTGTTGATAAGTGAAATCATTTGCAGAACTTAGTAATGTGTGGTTTGTAGGTACAGTTTTGTGATTATGATAAGTCTGCATTCATCTTTGGTGTATCACCTTTCTTATTTAGTTTTCATTGTTCAATTTTTCTTTTTCTCCCTTTTCCCAAAACCATAAAAATTCAATCCTAGGTGATATCCCAAATTCAATAGGAACCAGCCTAGAATCCGAAGATTCATTCTCTCATCCACCTAGGAGAATGTTTCCATGTTCCAACATGATGGCTAGATTTTGCATCCAGCTATAGGTGCAATCCTGATTGACAACAACTGCTTGTTAGGGGCATTCATGCCCCTAACATTCCAAGTAATGACCTTCGTGGATCCTTGGGAAGGAACTTCCCCTTCCCTACATGAAACATAGTTGTCATTTTGGTCGGATGCTCTACTAATCCATCACTTTCTCTTAGTTCAAACAAATATTTTATGTCTCTCTTCTTTCTTTGCTTGGCACAATCGGGGGTTTCCTTTCCTGGCTTCATTTGCATAATACCAAGGGTGGTTTTTGGTATACCAATTTCCTTATTATCCAATTAAATCATCGTATTTTCATCTACTAATTTATATTTCTCTTCTTCTTCCCATGTGTCAGTCTTGTAATTAGTAGTTATTTTTGTACAACAATTTCCTCTTCACCTACTATCTCTTCTACCATAATTTCTATGAGATCATTTATTAATCCATTGCATAAGTGGTTGATTGCAATATTAATTTCATTCTTGTTCCTACCATCTTCCTCAGGGATTGGTTCCTCAATTATCTTATCCTATGCTTCCTCTTCCATACTTGTTTCCACATTTCCTTCTAGTATTTCCTCATTAGGAGTGGTGACTGTTTCCTCAATAGTATTGCCTTATTCTCTAATCCCTTCCACCTTAATCTCCTCAAGGTCTGGTTGTATCCTTGGTGTAATATTTTCTATAGAATTTACCCCCTCTTTTATTGAGAAGGTGGATACCAGATTTATGTTCTCCATAGCTAAGGGTGGCTCCTTCTTATCATTAATAACATTCTCCCTGTACAAGATTCTAGTATTCCCATTTGCTTGATTTCTTTCCAAAGGAACCTGCTCCAAAGAGGGTATGAACTCTATTCCCCCTTCCATAATTTCTCCATCCTCCACCTAAGTTTCTCTAGGAGGCTGGGAATTAGCGTCATTTTCTCATAATTATGTTGGATATCTATAATAAATCCCTATTTCTCATTATTGAGACTAATTTTGATACCATTATCCATTCTAGGAGGAATAGAGGTTGTGGTGTTGCTATTGTAGTTGGGTCTGCTTCTTAGTCTATATGTAATAATTTCAAAGACTGGTCCTAGATAAAGCTCTACTTTGATAAGATATATGATGATTGTTGTGATTAATTCTATGGTTTGGTTGAGTTAATGCCTATGTTAACTAGCATTTTGAGATCAACAAAGTTTGTCCTTTTCTCCTCCAGCCCTACAAAACCCCCTAGTTCATCCCCCAATTTAAATAAAATCTGGGAGTGCATTAGTTCTACAGGAAGGGTTCTAAATATAATTTATTTTGACATTTTATTGAATTTATAGTTGTTGGGATTAAATTTAGGGTGCCAGTAAATGAATACAAAATTGTAGCTTTGATAAACAAAACATAATCACCTAATAAAAGCTCATATTTTAGGGCTTCCTGTCTATGGTCAATATATAAAAAATCATCAGGAAGGATGCTGATACTTACCTAGGCTACATACGTTTGTTCCCACCACCCTGCAAGTTTTTCAATGAGTTGTCCATTCCCACACCATTTGGAAAAAAGACCAAATTTCCTGCAGTAGTCTCTCAAACCCTTAGTATATTTGTCCTCCATGATAATCAGGTTAGACTCTTTTCCCTTGGTCACTTGTCTAAGGTTTTCTGATTTGGTTTTGTTCTCCCAAACACGTGCCTTAGGCATAGACCTTCCATTATTTTTCTTTGGTTGGTGATTAAAAATATACCAGGATTTCTAGTTTCTCAAATTTCCATGAGATATGGAAGTTGTTTTGCCAAAGAATTGATTTCTCTTGATAGGGGAAGGATTTATAGAGCCCTTTCCATTCAATTGAAGTGGAATAAGCCTATTTTGATCATCCAGACAATTAACATTCCTTGGTTTTGCTCGGTAATTCCAACAATCTTGGTCATCCTTGTAGCGGTCTTTCAGCAAGGGAATTTTTTTTGGAAGAAGCTACAAGATTAGTCCTTTGTTGATCTCCTAGGGCTACCAGATTGGCGCCTGAGGCATATTTACGAATCTTTGAAGTGATGGGGACTATCCATACATGATTGCCTATTTTTTTTTATAATGGTGTTTCCTTCTTGGCCATATCTTTCTGCCCTTGTTTGAATGTTAATTGCATGTCTGGTTCTTCAGTTCATAACCATTTTCCAGTCTGGGTCTCTTTGTCCTTCATTATTTGTTTTAAGGTTTGAATTCTGAGGTCATCGTTCCCTCCCATTGGTGTTCAGAGAAGAATTGGGGTTAGCATTTGTTCTTACTTGATTATTTTCCCCTTGGTCTAAGGGAGGATAACGACCCAGAATCTCAAAACTATTTACAAAATGTCCATAGTGAACCAAATCTACAGACTGAATCATATTGTATGCTCTTCTACGATTCTCTGTGAATTTTTGTTGATTACAAGCTATTTTTGATCTTTTTTAAATTGTTGAACCTTCGTATTATAACATTATTTATTTTTATGAATGTTATGTTTTTATTTGCATGATATTTAAGATTTTTAGTTTTATAAGTTTGAGTAGTTTTTATCTTTTTACTTTTAGTCTTTGTTTTGTTGAATTTTTTTATCAAAGACATGAGGTCTCCTATGACAAAAGAATAATTTCACAATTATGATTCATAATAGTAAATTGCTTATAGTAATATTTAAAAAGTTAAAACAATCATTTGTGAAATAAAAAAAATAGTAAATCTACAATGTTGAATATTATATTAAATTTTATTTGAACGATTCTTAATTTTTCAATATATAGAATGTTATATGATGTTGAGTATTTTAATTAATGTTATATTATGATTAATATTTTATTCTTTTATTTAATGTTATATTTAGTTTATCATGCTATTCAGAGTAACAATAAGTTCTAAAAAAATGTTGGATGAGAAAGTTAAAAAATAAAAAAACAATTATTTAGATTTTTGATGTGATGTTTAGTTGTTATAAAATAAGTGGTGGTAGTTGATTGCAAATTTAAATTGTTGTTTTATTAATATAAAATTAATAAAATTTAGGTCAAAAAATAAATATTAATAATTTTAGGATTAGAGATAGTACTAGGGTTAAACAAGTATTAAGACCAAGGCTTGTTTTATGTAAGAGTTAATGAGTGTTACATTATTATCACTAATTCTTCAATTTGTTCCCCTAAAATATTATTCAATGTATATCTTACTATTTAATACTTATCTTATTATTTAAGGTATATTTTATTAGATAATGTATATCTTACTGTTAGCGTAACTGTTGCACCTCCTTTTGGTGCAAGTGCTAGTATATTCAGTTTGGGGATAAATATCCACTTTCAATAATTCCTTCCTCACGATCCAGGGGGTAATGCATCACTAGTTCAATCCAAATCAATGCTATCAGAGAACAATTGTTGTCTGCTTCCTTCAAAAATTTGATGCCGCACAAAAGCCAAAACAACCCCAATATTGAGAGAAGAAGTTCGCTCAAGACCCATGATAATTAAAGACCCAAATATGGGGGGCGATGCAACCTTTGTATGACTAAATAATTTCCACGGTAGTCAAAAAAATATATCTCGAAGCGTTTCCCATTAGAAAGCCTTCCATGGAATATTTGAATTAAGTTGTTCGTCCAAAAGTACTGAAGCTTACATAAAACACCTAACACAAAGCACGACAAATGAATTCTTGAATATCAGACTCACTCAATTACCCAGTAAAATATTTATTCTAATATTATATTGGGCTCCCTTTTACGAGAACATTGAGAATTAAGTCGAGAGGCTTCCTACAACGACAACAAAAGTATTGGTAAACAATTTGATATTTTAATAAATTTGACGTCCATCTCAAAAATAAGTAAGGTGGAAACTATGCATTATAATTGATTAAGGGGAGTGGACGAGTTAACATAGTAGTGGAATATTTTCCAATTGTTGGGTGTAATGGGTGATAAATTTAGTCTTCTTTGCTCTACCTCTCCAAACCCTTCTACTTTTCATACATGCCTTTTCATGAGGAATTGTTCTCCACCATTGTGACCCTGCTCAAAGAACATATAGCACGCCCAAAAAATTGAATTCACAAGGGCGTCATCCTCAAAGAAGACTTGGTATTATAAAGATTTTTTTTCCTAATTTCAGATTATTTGAGTAGTTCTTAAGGTTGGGTGATTATTTTTCCTTTCTAAGAAATGATCTATTATTTTAATAAGAGACTGGTGACTCTTTTCTTTCAATATCTTATTTGTACTTTTAGATTTGATGAAATGCATACATTTTTCTTCTCAATTCCTTAGAATAATTTTGATTATAACATATTTCTCACATTTTTGGTACTTCCCCGAGAAAGGCACAAGAATGTTGTTGCAATCTTATAGATGAATATTTTGAAGAGATATTGGAGGCAAATCCTGGCAGTCCATTCTCTGCTCAAGAGATTTTTAATATTATTAAAATGTTGTTTCTATTCATTGTCTTAACTGGTCTGAAGCTGAGCTTAAATATAAAATCTTTATAATATTTATTATATATATATATTTTTCATATTTTCCATGTTTCCATAGATTAGCCATGAATTATGTAGTATTGCTTTCAGGTTTTAAAAAATATAAGTCCAAATACATATGCTAAGCTTCTCCCCCTACAGACAAAGACCCATAATTAGCCTTTCATCCTTCAAGTTCCTTAGAGAGACTCAACATGATGTTAGTTGAATCGATTTCTAGCTGCAAACTCTCCAATAGCAAACAAATAAGAGTAGAAATTTGCTTTACTGGACGTGCTTGATGGAAACTTCAGAAGCCATTTTTAATTTAGATAAAATTATTGTAAAATTTAATTTCTGTTATGTTAAGATTTGAAAGGATTTTCTTGCAATCATTTTTTTTATGCATTATCAGATCGGTTATACAAGGTGTTACAATGGTCACTTGAGAGCTAGAACTGTTAAGTTTTAGGATAGGTGCAAATGTAATAACACTCCATGTTGTATGTGTTTTTAAAATGAAACCATCTCTCTTTCATTTATATTGGGAATGAGGCTAAGAGAGACATGTCCCTTCATGGGACATGTCTATTCATTATTATTTATAAGAAAGAACATGCCTCTTCCCATTAATTATAATTTAATCAATCTTTTTTTTTTTCTTTTAATCGATAAAAGGCCGAGGCCGTATATTTTATTAATTATAAAAATAAGTACATAAATCTCCATTCAATGCGGGCACTAGTAGGAAAGAATGGATAACAAAACCTCCAGTCTAGCCCGGGACCAAAGTCCAGATTATAAAAGTATACAGAAGGAGATATGAGGGCATTCCCTCATTTACAAGAAATGATGAAGGCATTCCTTCATTTACAAAATTTCAGATTATTTACAAAAAAAATTCAGAATCTCGTTCTTGCAAATTTCATGCTTGCCCCATCCCGTAGGCATGATCCTGAAAGATAGCATCCAAAAAGGTACAGGTTATCTGTACCCTAGTTTAGTTTTGTTGTTCCTGCACATATCAGAAAAGGAAAAACAAAAAACAAGAACTGCAAAAACCCTATCTAATCCTGTTGAGTTGGTTATCCTTTATAGTACATGAAAGGGTAAAAAGGCGAATAAACAAACTAGATCTAAAATTTTAGGCACTGATAATAAAGAGACCTATGTCGATTAGGATATGTCAATATGTCAATACTTCTTTATGTATAGACGGCTATGTGAGTATATGTGTAAGTGTGTGAACATTGTCTTTGTGTATACGTGTTCGTATGTGTGAGTTTATATATATATATATATATATATATATATATATATATATGTCTAAAATAATAATATGGGAAAAATATAATAATATTAATATGGATATCAATATTTAGATATATGTGTTTATAAATAAATAAATATATATATATATATAAATGATTGTGTGCCCACATTGTAAGAATATGTGATGGTGTATGTGTGCGCGTAATATCTGTTCTGTCTTAGAAGTTTAAAATATGAGCAAGCTAGATAAAGAGGATAGGTCAGTTAGTGTTTGTGATAGGGGCAAAGTAGGTTCAAAAGGAAGAGGTATTGGGGCATCCTGAGAGTAAAAAATAGTGTATTTCTGTTGTTGCCGCAACATAACATTTAATTAAGAATACTCAGATGTATAAGGCAATAAAACATAGGTGTTAAAAAGGAATGCTTAAATGCATTTAGTATGATATTTATATATATTTTATGTCCATTTATGCATATATGTGTAGATGTATACACCTGTGTATTGTGCCCATATATATTAATCAGGATTTAATATATGATTCTAATCTTACCTACTTAAATTAAGAAAGCATACATCATGAAAGTGAACTTGGAGGGCGAATTGATTCATATACAAAATTAGGGAAAAAAAATGGAAATTAAAATGAAATAGCGGTCCTGAGATCCAATCAAAAAACATAAAAAGCTTATTCCCTTTTTTACATTTCAAAGATCTAAGATAATATCTTCATTGCTAACATTACGGTGTCTCAGAGGGCTAAGCAACTCAATACAATAGCTTAGTTCATCATCATTTTTCCAAGCACTGACTTGATCCTCAATAATATAGTTGTTAATCCAGTTTGGATCTTCTGAGGCACAAACATGACAAAAGCAAAGCAAGAAGTTTAGGTTCCTCCTTACAATGGGTGCCCAACTAACTAGATATTCTATGTCTTCAGTTACCAAAATGGGATAGGTAGGAACCACTCTTCCCCCTATAATTGGGGTATCATAGAAGCATGGTTTGGGGATAGTAAGATTGCTTCTAATGTTGGATAGATCCTTATCCAGATCCCCTAAATACATGTTTTTGAACAGCCTTCGATAGAGAGTACCTATTTGGAGTTTATCAGTATCCACTTGAAAGGCAACATCTAAGAAAAGGGCAGGGATCTCAGAATTCACTCTGTATTTTTTTGAGTTAAAGATGATGTCTCTTCCCAAGACTCTATAGACCACTCGGATAACCAAAAAATGTGAGGACAAAAGGATATTTTCTAATCTTTTCCCTGTGATAGGTCCGTCAAAAGCAATTTGCACCTTGGGTCCTCTCAACTTAATGGGAGTCGTCATTTTTGAAATATTCAATTAAGAGGTAACACCAGAGCTGGGGAAAAGGTACAAAGGGAGGGGATTAAATAGGAGAGGTAGCAGAGGAGGGATGGCACTAGAATATGAAGCAACATCGATTGGGATTTAAACGAGAAACAACTGCTGATGCAAGATAAAAAAAAATAAGGGAGATGAGGAGTTACTATCAATATGAGGAGAGATCTAGGGTAATCTTGAAAGAGCAAAAGACAAAAAGGGTAATGTCAATCGACTATGGAAAGCGAACACAAATACTAGAATTTAATTTACAATCCTGTCTTAAGCAAATCAAAAACAGAGTTGGGTAGCTGAGAAAGTTAAGATTGAGCAGCATAATGAGCTCTAAGAAAATGACAATATATATGTTGTACATGAATATAAGAAGTATATATATATATATATAAATGAATATATATA
>MU228089.1:173182-192899 GCA_018584345.1 Thuja plicata | reverse complement strand
CGATCACACACACATTTCAATTGTCAAATTCTCGACGCTTCTCAAGTCATAGACGCTGCCCCGCCAATACTGAGCATCAAGAACAGCGTTTCAGAAGGAGTAGAGAGAAACAATAGAAGCTTCAAGCGTCGTGGGGTTTGCATTCATTTGTCTTCCTTTCCCTTGCTTGTACATTTTATTGCTCACGTTTCTGTTATTCATTTAGTAGTTATTGCATACTTGATTTGCATTCGTTTGTGAACCTTTGCTACTAACCCCCGCCCTTGGAAAGCTGTGGGAACCCGGAGAGAGAGGCGTACAATATATATATATATATATATATACATATATTTATATATATGTACATATATATATGTATATATATAAATATATGTATATATATATGTACATATATATGTATATATATATATATATATGTATATGTATATATATATATATATATACACACACACACACATATATATATACATATATATATATATATATACATATATATATATATATACACACACATATGTACATAAACCTGTGAATATGTCTATGTATCTATAAATGGGAGAGAGTTTATGAATTGTTATTGTTATTTTTTATAAAGGAGTATATGTCACTATATATATATAAATGTATGTCTGTATAGGAATTTATATAGTATTTAATTAAAAGGAGCTGCGAGTTCTGAGCTTGCGGGCAAGTTTAGAACTAATGCAAATTGTAATTCTATATATATATATGTGTGTGTGTGTGTGTGTGTGTGTGTGTGTGAATAACTATGTATATTTAAATGAAAAAATATATATTTTTGTGTGTAGAAATGTGTATATATAAGTATAAGTATATGTGTGCAAACCTATGTATGAATGTGTGGGAGTGTTTGTGTGTGCTTGTAATTATCTCAATATCTATATGTACTCTTGAATATCTGTGAGGATGTGAGAATGTATATATACCTATGTATAGCTGGGAATATGGGTATTTGTGTGTGTTTGTATATATGAAACTATATAGCTATTTTATCTGGGTTTATGTATATATGAACATAATGTACTAGTGTAGGAATGAGTTGGTGAAAGTGATAGTACCATTGAATGCTAGAGGGAAAAAAATGAGAGTCAGTGTATGTATAAAATATAGACATATATACATACCTACATACATACATACATATGTACATAATTTTATGTGTACATACCTACATACATACATACATACATACATACATACATACATAGGTACATATGTACATATTTACATATATACCTGCATATCTGTTTACATATATTGAAGTATAGATGTTCCCAATCTTAATATCGAGCATGGTGTTCTCTTAGAAGGATGGTTCTTGTGCTATTGCCAATGATAATCTAAGGTAAGGTGATGCCATCTACTCCTAAGTTGGCCAATTGATTTTCTCTTTCATTTCCTTCCTGATATATGTGATTCATAGTTGTCTTCTTGAATGATTGGCTTAAGGATAGAGCCTGCGAGAGGAGGGAATTTAATTTCTAGTTTGGGGTGTTGTCTTTCCTTAAGGCATTTATAATAATTTCTGAGTCCCCCTCAATTTCCAAATATTCAATCCCTAAGTTTTTGCATAGTTGGAGACCTCTCACTAGAGCTGTCATTTCAGCCCAATTGTTAGTCTCATATCCAATGTGAGCAGCCAAAGTTGCAATTTCTGAGCCCTTGTTGTCATGAATACTCCATCCAATTCCTGCCTCTCTAGGGTTACCTCAGGATGCACCATCGAAGTTGATTTTGAACCATCCATATGAAGGTAAAGACCATTTACATTCTCTACGTTTAAGGTCCTTCTCAAGGTTGGCTTTACCAATAAAAGGTGGTAGTGCCAGACCTATCCATTTTCCATGCATATTTTCATCCCAATGACTCATGAAGAGATTAGTCTTCTGAAGTTTGGCAGTTTTGGAGTTGATAGTTTCAATGATGGCTACTTCTATTTTGTTAATAATTTGTTTGTGATCCAATTTCTCATCCTTAAAGATTCTCCTATTTCTCTCTTTCCATATTTCCCAGATGAGAATAGAGGGGGATACAATCCATAGATTTGCATAAAGAATACCTTTCTTAACAGTAGGCCATCCTTGGATCATAGCCAAGAGGGAATTGGGGAAGGTAGAGAGCCATCCTAAATTATTAGAGAGCCATTTCCAGCAATGATTAGTGTATGGGCAGTTAAGGAATAAGTGATCTATGTCTTCTTCCTATTTTTCACAAAGGTAGCATCTACTAGGACTTGAGAACCCCATTATTTTGAATCTGTCAGCCGTAAGGAGTCTATAACTAAGGGCGAGCCATGAGAAAAATCCTGCTTTGGGGAGACAATTTTTGTTCTAGTAGAGGTTGATTGGGATGCCAGTTTTAGGTCTATTGTATTGTTTGATGATAAGGTTGTATCCATCTCTTGTGTTGTATTCTCCAGTTTTCAAGCCATCCCAGACCAGCCTATCCTTGCCATAATTAAGAATTATCTTCCACTTTTTGAGTGTCTCTATAAGGGACTTATGCTCTTCAGGTAAAATACCTATCTCTTTGAATGATTTCCATATCAATTCATCCCCATTGAAGGAGATATAATTTCTAAATTAGGAACCCATCCTAGCTTCAAGACATTCTTTAAGATTTGGATTGTTTATTCTTTTTCCAGGATGTCATATCCACCCTAGGAGTCTGACCAGAAAAGGGTTTCCTCACCATTGCCAAGGTTCCAAGTTAGCTTCTTCATAATAATGTGTCGGCAATCCAGCATAAAGTTCCAGATCCTAGATCCCTTATGGGGGTTTTTTTCTCTAAAAATATTGATGGTGGGAATTATCAGATAGATATTTTGATGTCAATATCTTAGCCCATTTGGAATCTGAGTTCCTATACATTCTCCAAATAAGCTTTGCCCCCAAGGCTTTCCCTTGGTTGACAATGTTTTTAAAGCCTGCACCCCCCTCATCCTTTGGACGACAGACTTTGTCCCAATAGATCAAGGGGATCTTGTTCTTCTCCCCGCTACCTTGCTAGAAAAAGGTCCTGAGGTGCTTGTGTAATTATTTTTGTTTGTTTACCGAGAGATGAATACATGACAATTGGTAGGTTGGCATAGCTGCCAGCACAAATCGGACCATGGTGACTCTCCCAGCAGAAGAGATCCATCTACCTTTCCAGGTTAGCATTTTGCTTTTGATTTTGTCTATAGTAGGGTTCCATAATGCTGTGGATCTGCAACCTTTTTCTAGGGGGAGGCCCAAGTATTTACAAGGGAGCACACCTTTCTTAAAGTTAAGTATTTGACATATATTTGCTTATGTTGAGATATCTGTGTTAAAGAAGAAAACTTCTGATTTATTATGGTTGATTTCTTGACCAGAAGCCAGAGAGTAGGTTGCCAGGATGTTCGCAAATGATCTTGCCTCAATTCTACTACTTTCTCTATACAACATTGTATCGTCTACAAATTGCTAGTGGTTATTAGGTTCTAAATCATTTGTAATAGCTATGCCTTTTATTGAACCTACCTCTTTGGCCATTGAAATAGAGCGCCCTAATGCTTCAGCCATGATTAATAATAAAAAAGGGGAAATTGGGTCACCCTACCTTAAGCCTCTGGAGATGCTGAAAAAACCTTATGGAGACTCATTGATTAGGTTTGAGATCATTAGAGTGGAAATGCATTCAAAAATTAGGTTAATCCAACATTTGGCAAACCCAAAGCCTCCAAGCATTTACAGAGAAATTGCTAGTCAACCTTATCATATGCCTTTTGAATATCCAACTTGATAAGAATATTGGGATTTTTGCTCGTTTGGACTGAGTGAATGGCTTCACTGGCTATGATAACTCCATCAAAAATAGATCTACCTAGGACAAAGCCAGTTTGTTCCTCACTGATGATTAGATGAAGGAGTTTATGGAGTCTAAGGGTAAGGGTCTCAGTGAGTAGTTTGTATAATGTGTTGCATAGAGAAATTGGTCAAAATTCAGTTGGGCTTTTAGGTTTTTCCTTTTTGGGAATGAGAGCGATGAAGGTATTGTTGAATTCTCTAAGTATTTGACCTGAGTTTCTGATCCCTTCCAGGGCCTCTGTGATATCTTTCCCCAAGAATTTCCAGCATTTTTGAAAGAAGATGGCTGAGAATCCATTCAAACCAGGGGATTTATCTAGATTCAGTTGCCAAAGAGCTTCTTTGACCTCCTCAAGTGAAAATTTTTCCATCAGCATTTTGTTGTGTTGTTTAGTAATGACTCTAGGCATATTCTTAAGAAGTTCTATTTGATTATATAGATCAGAACTCTTGAAGTTATTAAGGATGTTATTAAAATATTGAACTATTTTACATGCAATCAATTTGGGGTCTTTAATCTTCTGTCCTGATGCATCATTAATGCTTGAGATTCTGTTAATGCATCTTCTTTGTTTTGTGCTATTATTAATTTTTTTTTGTGTTTCTATCACCGGCTTCTAGCCAAGACTCTTGATTTCTATTTCCATAAAATTTCTTCTTTGGCAAGTATGTCCTCATATTTAGAAAGGAATACATTTTATTTGAGGCAGAGTTCCTTATCCATACCTGATTGGATGACCTGAGAATTAATATCTTTAAGTTCTTCTAGATGAAGTTTTGACTCAAAGATGTTGCCAAATTTATCAGAGTTCTATTCAAGTAGTTTATGCTTGATGAATTTCATTTTATTAACTACGATGTAGAGATTTGAACCTTTCAGATTAGGTTCAGACCACCATTGTTCTATTAGATTCAAGATATTAGGATCTCTAAGCCAAACTTGTTCAAATTTGAAGGGACATTTCTTAGGTTTAGATTCCATGAGGATACAAAGCTGTACCAGGAAGTGATTCGAGCCTAAAATAGGTAGGATATTAGCTAAGAAGGTAAGATTGGAGTTGGAAAGGCTGCCTTTAAGGAAGAATCTATCTAGTTTTTCTGCAATATTGCAAAAGCGTTGCCTTCTATTATTCCAGGTCAAGGATTTATCCTTAGTTGGAATTTCAAGGAGAGATAGTCTCTCTTTCCAGTTGATGAAATCGTAGGCACCCCTCGGGAGTGAGTTGATGCCACCTCTCTTATCAGTGATTTTGGTGATTACATTAAAGTCTCCTCCAATGAAACAAAGTTCATTCAGAAGAATATTGAGGAAAGACACGATTTCACTCCATACTATTAATTTGTCTCTATTTTTGGTAGGGCCATATAAATTTATAGTGTTAAAAGTTAGGTTGTATCTAAAATTCTTAACTTTAGCACATATCCAAGAGTTTCTATTCTCTAAAATGTTAATTGAGAGGCATCGGGGATCCCAGATAATTGCCAAACCACCTAAGGCCCCAATAGTAGGGGACTCCACCAGATCTCTAAATCCTGACTTTTTTTTGAAATTCATCATATCTGTCTTGTCCATTTTAGTTTCCTGAATTAAAATGATGTCATATTGAGAATTTTTGATGCAGCAAAGAGTAATTCGCTGTTTGTTAGGGGCATTCATGCACCTAACATTCCATGTAAGGATATTCATGGCAGCTTGGGAAGGTTCTTCCCCTTCCCTGGATTCAGAAGTGATGTTATTTTCATTTGTCTTGTTGCTTCGCCAGCCAGAGTTCTAAGCTTAGAGTTTGGTTTTCTGCCCCTTTTCTTGGCAATCTTAGCACAATCAGTGGAACATCGACTATCCTTGTTAACAGCTATGCCTAGATATTCTGGATCAGTAGTTTCCAGAATTTCAAGATTAACTAACCATTCTTCCAGTGCATCTTCTTCAGGTTCTGTAGAGATAATCCCCTCAATGAGGAGCCTTCTCTAAAGGTCCAATTCTTCTTTGTCACAAATATCATCCAAAAAATAGTCCATAAGTTCATCAGTTAGGGATTCTACCATGTATTTAGCTATGGTTTCCACATCTTCATGAATTTTGGCCTTATCGTTGGTATCAATACCCTAGGTTGCACTATCAGAGTTTAGATCCTTTGAGAACAGATTTGACTGGTTTGATAAAACCTCAGTGTTTGTAAAGATAGAGCTGTTTGGTTGAGAGACCATAATAGACTGAGAGGGGGCAATGTCATCAAGAATTTTGGTGATAGGGGCCTGCATTGTTTTTTTTGGGTAAGAAGGGATCTTAAACTGGGTAGTGGGGGAAGGAGAGCTATCCAAGGGGGAGGGTAACAGGGCTTTAGGTGAAGCAACATAATGCGCAGGCAAATTAAGTGAAGATGGATGATCAATGAGAACAAGAGGGGTTTTACATATTTCAGTAGATGGGAGATTGGAAATAGTGGTCATATTGGGAGAGGAGGGAGGATGAAAAGGAGAAACCAAGAAACCTCCTTTGTCTTTGGCAAGGGCGATATTAAGCTTGTAAGGATTGATAGGGCTAGGTTTGCAAACATTATTAGGCACAGGAGTATCAACCCCCATCAGCCCATTTGGTTCATTTATTTCCAGGTTGGCATAAGATATAATTGGGTTAATTTTATGAGTGGAGTTCTTGCCCTTAATGATAAGAGGTTTAAGAGTTTTAGTATTGATGTTCATTCTAACAATAATTGCCCTTATCGAATACAGAAAATTTGTATCTACAAACCCTACAAATTTACCGAAAATATTTCCAATTTTCCTCAGAAGTTCATCGTTAAGGAATTCAACTGGCATATTTTTTAGTCGGATGATTCTTTCGACTAAAAAATTATTTAAATTGAGAGGATCAAAAAAAGGAACCCAATCAAGTACTGTAAAATTAATATTTTTGTAACTAGGGAATCCTTCCTTGAGAAATTTAGATTTTAATTATTTATTTCCGCATATAATGCAAATGAAATTCTTAGGAAGGATAAACGTACTTACCTTATCACTCATCTTTTGTTCAAGCCATAGTGCAATATTTTTAGGGGAAGAGCCAACGCCATTCCATCTACAAATTACACCATAAGATGCACATATTTCTTGCATTTTTTCCATTAAGACGTCGAAGATCTCCAGGGAAATCACATCCTCAACAGAGGACGTGTTGATGTTAGGGTCAATTTTGTGGTGAGGAGGAGTGTAGGTTTCTTTAGAAGGCGATACCAAGAGTGGAGAGCCGTGAGAGAGATGAGAGGTCTTGTTTGTCTGTGGAGGGTTTTTAAACAAATTCCTGCGGTGTGGAGGTGAATAAAGCATTTGAGGGGAAATGATTTTTGAGGGTTTAGAGGATAGGCTAGGTTGAAAGGAGGGACCAGGAAGCTGAGCCCTAGATGGTTTATGTATATCTGCATTAGATCATAAATGGGGAGGGGAGTATTTGAGATGATTTTGATCAGAATCCAGAGGGCGAAGGAAAGAGAAGCTATTGTTGATGGGTAATGTAAAGGCAAGATTTCGTGGGTGAGGGTTTGAAGATGATTTAATATGCTGGTAGGAATGTTTGGAATTTTGAAGTTGGGCCGCGATCCATGGATTATCCTGAACTAGAATGCTTTTATCCCTTGAGAAAACCCTAGAGGAAGCCTGAGGGAAAAAAATCGCAGAGATATCTTTGATGGAAGAATGAGGCAGAAGGTTGAAATGACCTGAGGAGAATGAAGCCGAATAAGAGAGAAGTCCATCCTGTGCATATTTTTTTTTTGCAAAGAAACACAATTGAGAATCTAGTGAGTTGATTGTACAGAAGCGAAAATGCAGACATGAAAGTAGAGCCATTAACAATATAATTTAATCAATCTTATAATGTTTCATCAATCAATTATTAATTAAGAATAACATAATAATTTAATATTAAATATTAAATTTCATATGATTAATAATAATATAACATATATATTATATTATTATTAATCAACATATATTATATGTATTCTAATGATCATATGACTGAAGCTACAAACATTAACACTCCCTCTTAGCTAGGGAGTATGATAAAAAAAAAAGTGTAGTGATCTCCTGTGTCAACACCTATGACCCTCACCATAGCTACACAAAAAAATCAACACTCCCTCTTAGCTAAAGAAGATAAAATCCATCAAAATGCAATTCACAAAAGATCCATTACTTTTAAGAGAGAAGATATCACCTCATCGTGATATCAAGAGATATGGTCTGACAAAGAATATCAAGTCTCATGATATTCACCATAACTAAAAAATTTCCATAGTTAATGTATCCTTAATGTAAGGTATCATCTATTGTAATCTGTTTGAGCCATCACATGATGTCTATCACAATAGAAGGTTAATGGTCTGTTTAAGGAACTGAATCCACCATGCAGGAAATCATCTATTGTGATCTGTTTCAGCCATCACACAAAGTCTATCACAATAGAAGGTCAATGGTCTATTTAAGGAACTAAATCCACCATGCAGGAAATCATCTATTGTGATCTGTTTTAGCCATCACATGATGTCTATCACAATAGAAGGTCAATGGTCTATTTAAGGAACTGAATCCGGCATACAGGAAATCATCTATTGTGATCTATTTCAGCCATCACACGATGTCTATCACAATAGAAGGGAAATGGTCTATTTAAGGAACTAAATTCACCATGCAAGAAATCATCTATTGTGATATGTTTCAGCCATCAAATGATGTCTATCACAATAGAAGGTCAAGTTATTGTAATATCGTTACCTTTCAATAACTCTTACAAATACAAGTGATAATCATTTGGAAGTTGTCACTTCCTCATGATGTACATAGGGGGAAGGCCCATTAAAAACATGGATTCAGACACATGACATCCATCATGCCTCAGGGCAGAGGGTGAAAACAAGGGATTTCACCTCGAACTTCTCTCACAGAGAAGAACTCATTGAGCAGATATCAATATGTTGATAATCCAAGATTGCTTATGATGAAATGTCAGAATCCCTCTGAGTTTGATATCAATCTTCTTAGCTCCTCATCCAAAGTTACCTTTGAAGAGTCAGACTCCCTCTGAAAACAATTTCTTGTGCTTATGTCCCAAATCTTAAGTTTCAAATATTTCCTTTTGTAAGGTGAGCCCATAGGAAATAACAACTCTCATCAAAATTTGAAGTTGTTTGCGGCGGATGTTGTAGGAGATCATAATGTTGTTCATGCTAGCGATGTCAATGACCTTCATGCAGAGAGAAAGTCTAGAGTGGATGATCACCATTTTCTCACTCTCTACTAAGGATGGTTCAAATATAAATTTAACATTGGTTATTATTCCCCCCACAATGTACAATTCCCACTCTTATATCATTGAACAATACTCGTGTCTTCTTGTGAAATGAATTGATTGCTCCAAGAGAGGTGACACTCTATAATTAATTATTTCTTTCTAGAAAGAGACACACTTCCTTGAATAAATTCTTCTTTGTTAATGCTTGACCACGATCATAACAAATCAATATATCTCTTTAATGAAAGCCGCTTTAAACAATTTCACATAGACCCGTATACAATCCGTTATAACTTTTGAACCCCATAGTTTCTCTCCAATCGCTCCAGTGAGATTCTTCCAAATTTATTTTCCACCTACATATCCAAAATTCTGAACAAGCCAACGGTGGATTTTATTAGAATAACTATGAGAGGGGGGGGGGGTGAATCAGTGACCTCAAAAATATTCCAATAAATTAACCCAAAAACTTATTACCACAATTATAAGCCTCAAGTTATCTTTAGTCCTACAAGAGGAATGCCTTGAAATAATCTTAATAAATAACTACTGCTCAGAGTTCACTGTTAAACCTTATTCTTTATCTTTACCGATTAGCAGTCTTTCATTTACCGAAATATAGTAAATTACTTAGTGTATACTGATCAATCTAGATTAGTTATGTGTAATGCAAAACACTAAAGTAATGACTCATAAACACATTGACACATGGATTTTTAACGTGGAAACCTTGTTAAGGGAAAAACCACTTGGGATTGATAACCCAAAATTTTTACTCTTCTAAAGTGAGATCGATAAAGAGCCAACCCTGTTAAAGGTTACAAATGTACTGTTAAGTGTGACCTTGTTAGAGTTTTTAAATAGAATAGTTTGTCACTTGATATCTGGAATCTCTATACTATCTTTATGACCAAACCCTGTGTAGCTTGTCACTTGATATCTGACATCTCTATGCTATCTTTATGACCAAACCTTTTGATACTCCTTAGGATGTATCTCAATATATAAAGGATTATTAAGTCCTGCTTGGTTAAGAGAATTTATGATCCAATGGTTAAATTGAAACAATAAATAATCTGTTCACATATACAACTATACTTTGTAGGTTTTTAGATCTATTGTAAGCTCATAATACCTTTCTGATCAATGTTTATTTTTAATACCTTTGCTCCACTTCTTTCTGCTTGGTGATGTGGTGCTTCTCTATTTCTTGGTGGCCGCAGAAATATAGCTCTGTTCTTTAGCTTGTTTGATTAGGTCTGATTGAAGACTTCTTTCTTAATTAGTTTCTCTTCAATACCCTTTTCTCTATTCACTCCCCTAATTCACAATGAATTATCTTGTCACTTTATAGACATGATTTCACCATTTCTCAATCCTTGACTTTCTTGTTCTTAGTGTGATCCACAATTCTAGCCAATCTTGCTTTAAAACTATACTTTAGTTTTATCTTGTAGATTTCTCTTAGACAACTGGAATAAAACAATTTTAAAACTCTCACTTATCTCTGGATTTAACTTGTCAATGAAAAAAATATTAACAACTAGTTAACTCCATATTTATCTCTTTCCAGCTAAGTCTTTTGTCATTTATGAACTTCAGTTCTTTTCGGTGTTTAACTCCTTGTTATCTCGGTCAACACTTCAGTTCTCCTCAGGCATCTCCGTTGGGGTTGTCTGTTCCCTGGGTAACACTGTGAAGTTCTACTTGGGTTTCATTGATTCTGCTCATCGGTAATGCTTGCTTGGGTTTCACTGTGACTTTTCTCTCGGGGTTCTGTTTCAGTTGGGGTGCACTGACCGTCGGTGTTTGTTGTCACTTAGTGCATACTAAAATTTTATGCATTATTGATAGCATAACCTTTATCTTTACGGTTCTCTGAAGTCTTTGACACTATGTATATAACCAATTAGATTATATCAAGTTGACATCAATGACAATGCAATACATTAACTGATTTAATGTCTTGCATTAACTTTCCATAGCTTGATGATCATCAACTTAACATCTTCAAACATTCAATCAGTTATAGGTCATCAATCTCTCCCTTTGGCATTGATGGAAACACACTACATTATCACACTACATTATTACTAATACAATATGAAATATATCAGTTATAGTTCATCAATATACCAATATTTTTGTTCTATAACCAATACAAATGTCTGGCTCTTGGTAAGCTCATATAGCTTAGATTTGTTTCCTGTAGAGTACTCTCTTCAATCTTTAATCCCTTCACTGGATAGATGTAGCAGCTTTTGATTATGTCTTTGATGTTGTCTCTCCCTTTGACTGTTCCTCTCCTTGATCATCTCTTTTTCCTTTGACAACAATATAGAATACTCTCTCCCTTAGGATGTCTTCTCTCCCTTTGATGGATATTTCATATGTATATATAATCTCTCTTGTTTGGATCTTCTCAGGATACTCTCTCCCTTTGAATTCTTAGGATATTCTCTCCCATCTTGATATTCTCTCCCTTTGACAACAATTCCAAAGTATATCCTTCCTCCTTTTTATAATATACTCCTTGAATTTCCCTATCCATTAGCAATACAGTGACTCGGGTGTTCGGTGTAGATATGTACCTTTCTGTGTACTGATGTATCTTTGCAGTCCATCTCTTTGCTTGCATAAACATAAATGATCTTCTAATTATTTGTAGGTTGATGCAACCTCCTAGTTAGCTTACTGACTAATAGACAAGGGTTAGACCCCTAGTCTCTTTCTTAGGTACTCAAATGTGTCTTAAGGAAATGGCTTTGTGAATATGTTAGCTAATTGTTCCTTGGATTGAACATATTCTAGTATCACCTCTTTCTCTTGCACTTGTTCTCTTAAGTAATGATACTTGATTGAAATATGCTTTGTCTCAGCATGCATGACTGGATTCTTAGAAATGTTTATTGCACTGGTATTATCACAATAGATAATCACTGGTTCAAGAATTTTCTTATTCATACCTTCCAGTAATTGTTTGATCCATGCAATATTAGAGCAGTTTGCAGAAGCAGCCACATATTCAGCTTCTGCAGTAGATTGTGATATGCATCCTTGCTTTTTGCTTATCCATGTGACATGTCTATCACCCATGAAGAATGCTCCTCCAGTTGTGCTCTTTCTGTCATCTAAGTTTCCAGCCCAATCAACATTTGTATAGACTTGAAGCTCAAATTTGCCTTCTCTTTTATACCATAAGTCATTGTCCTCAGTATTCTTTAGATATCTCAAAATTCTCTTGACAACAGTCATGTGTGATTCTTTGGGATTAGCAAAGAATCTTGCAACTATTCCAACTGCATGTGCTATATTTGGTCTAGTATGAATAACATACATTAGTTTGCCAATCATTGATCTATACAAGGTCTGATTTATCTCATTTGATTTGTATTCTTTTGTCAGCTTACATCCGGTTGCCATAGGTGTTCCAACTGGCTTGGAATCTTCCATCTTGAATATCTTCAGCACTTCCTTGATGTATTTGGATTGAGTGATATATATGCTTGCATCTTGTTGAAGAATCTGTAGACCAAGAAAGAATTTGATCTCCCCAAACATTTATATCTCAAACTCTTTTCTCATTTCATTAGCAAAGGATTTACATAACATATCATTACCTCCAAATATGATATCATCAATAAATATTTCAGCAATCAAAATATTATCATCAAAATCTTCTTTTAAGTACAGATTTCTATTTTCACTTGTTCTTACAAAACCAATGCTTATGAGATAGGAGTGAAGTCTTTCATACCAGGCTCTAGGTGCTTGTTTCAATCCATAGAAGGCTTTATGTAGTCTACATACCATGTTCCTCCTGTCTGGACCAACAAACCCTTCTGGTTGTTCAATGTATACCTCTTCTTCTAGTATTCCATTTAGGAATGCAGATTTGACATCCATTTAGTATACCTTGAATCCTTTGAATGCAACATAAGCAAGAAGAATTCTTACTCCTAGTCTAGCAATGGGTGCAAAGGTTTCTCCATAATCAATACCTTCTTCTTGTGGATACCACTTGCATACTAGCCTTGCTTTGTTCCTTGTGACTTCTCCATTCTCATTCATCTTGTTTTTGAATATCCATTTGGTACCAATGAAATTATTGTCATCTGGTCTCGGTACTAATGTCCATTAAATCAATCAGATTTCCACAATCCATAAGAATTTTTCAGTTTGAATTTCTGGATTTTGATTGTGTGTAATTTTTAGCATCAATGTTTTGGATCACACTCCGTGATCCATCATCAGGATAAGAGCAAAGAGCATGCAGGAATGATTATTTTTTCATTCCTGCATGCTCTTTTCTCTTATCCTGATGATGGATCATGGAGTGTGATCCGAAACGTTGATGCTAAAAATTACACACAATCAAAATCTAGAAATTCAAACTGAAAAATTACTAATGTCCATGTTTTGTTCTTCTTAATCTGTTCTATTTCCTCATTCATAGCATTGACCCATTCTTCATTTTCAAGTGCAGTATTAACAAATTTAGGCTCAAAATAAAAAATTAAACATCTAGTGTTCAGTGACTTACTTCTTGTTCTCATTCCAGCCTTCTTGTCTCCTATGATCTGGTTCTATGGATGGTGTATTCTGACATACTTGGCATGTATCAGTTTAGTTCTTTGTTCATCATTTTGATCATCATCTTGACCTTCATTGTGATCTCTATCGCTCAAAACATCATTTTCCTAATTTTTGGTATTTACAGCCTGATGCTCGGGCGCAAGGAGCGATACACTGTTGCTCAGGAAAGGTGTCAGGTTCTTCAGTGTAAAAAAACCTGTTGTAGTCTTCTGGTTCTTTTCTACTTTCCTCATCATTTTTCTCTGCATATTCATCTATTTTGATATTTTCACTTTCAATGATTTTGTTAAAAGACTTGTTAAGACATTTATAAGCCTTGTTCTTGGTGGAATACCCTAGAAAGATTCATTCTTCACTTTTGGAGTCAATCTTTCCATTTTTATAATCTTTCAAAATATAACATTGACTACCAAAAATTTTGAAGTAACTTACATTGGGTGTGTAACCATACCATAGCTCATAGGGTGTCTTTCTTCAACTGTACTATGTTCAATGTGTAGAAAATAGTACTGACAGCTTCCCTTCAGAATGTTTGAGTGATGCTTTTCTCTATCATCAATGTTCTTGCACAATCAACAATGGATCTGTTTCTTCTTTCAGCAATCTCATTTTTTTGTGGTGTTCTTGGTGTAGAAACCTATCTTTTAATTCCATGCTCATTGCAAAAGTTAGTGAATTCATAAAAAAAAAATTCTCCTCCTCTATCTAATCTTAAGCATTTCAATTCCTTACCACTTTGTTTTTCTTCCATAGCTTTATACCATTTAAACATCTTGAATGCTTCTAATTTTTCTTTTAAGAACATAACTGTCATCATTCCAGAATAATCATCAACAAAGAGAATGAAATATCTATCACCATAGTAACTCTTTGTTCTTATGGGTCCACATAGATCAGTATGGACTAATTCTAGAATAGCATTAGATGTATGGGATTTTCTCTTGAAACTAGACTTTGTCATCTTACATGTTTGACAATTCTTACACATGATATGCTCAGGCTTTGACATGCTCGGTAAGCCTCTTACTTTCCTTTTATTTCTTATCTTTATCATGTTGTCAAAATCCACATGACATAATCTCTTGTGCCACAACCATATGTCTTCATTTCTAGCCATTAAACAAGTGGTTTTTATATCATCAAGATAGAATAGGTTACCTTTTGTCTATTCACCAGTTCTGATCAACCTCTCTGATTCATTAAAGATCTTTTCCTTCTTATTCTCAAATGCCACTCGGTGACCTGTGTTATTCAGCTGTGAAACACTCACTATATTATAGTTAAGTCCTTTGACCCAGTATGCATTTTCACATTTGATCAAGTTATTCAACATTATGGTTCCTTTACCTTCAACTAGACAAGGTGTGTCATTACCCATCCTTACTAATCCACCATTATAATAATCAAAAGTTTCAAACTTTTGTTTATCATCATTCATGTGGTGAGTGCAACCACTATCATTACTAACCTTAGATATGAGTGCAGTCTCTACATACCTTTCCTCTTCATCTGAATCATCTTTCATGGCCAAAAATACCATCTCAATATCTTCATCAGATTCGGTGTCAGTATCTCCAGCTCTGTTCTCATCTAGGTAACAAGATTTCTTCCCTTTGTCCTTATAGTCTCCGGTATCTCTTCTATCAGATTGTCGGTTGCTTCGGTAATCTCTGTTATCACCACTATCAAAATTCTTTTCATATGATTTGCCATTGTTTCTGTCATCTTATCTTTTGTTAGGATACCTTGCAACAAAGTGTCCAATCTCTTCACAATTAAAACATACAAGTGGTAATTTACCTTTGTATCTACCTTTGCCTCTCTGCAATATTTTATCCATTAGTGCTTCAATCTCATCAAGATCTTTGTCATCACTATCAATTTCACTATCATTTCTCATAGTGTGTTTATGACTTGACTTACTTATTTTCAAAGAAGATTTGAATGTAGACTCAATAGATGGTAAGACACTGTTATCAAAGTTATTCATCTCAAATGAAATTAGTCTACCAACCAAACTATTGTTAGGAATAACAATCCACAAGACAATTGAGAGGGGGGGTGAATCAGTTGTAATCTAGATTATTAAAATTTATACTTTATAAACCAAATATGCAAATGTAAATGATAACATAGTAATAGGCAACACCATAACATAATATTTGTTGTTGAGGAAACCCTGTTAAAGGTAAAACCCCTGTGGGAATTAACACCCACAAATAATGTACTAAGAGTATAGTATCCCTGTTAAAATATATTAGCCTTGTTGGGAGCTTGTTACAACATTACAGTACATAGTCTCTGTTAGGAGTCAAGGAAAATAGTAGGCTCATTGCCAAGGCACACTGCCCAAAGAAGGTTAAAGCCACCCTCAAGGATTCACAATCTGAATCAAGTGTATAAAGCAAATACACATTCCAACGAACTGTCTGATAGAAACTGTCTTTGCTTGGTCAATTACAATTATGTATCAACTCTATTTTTTATCCAGCAGTCAACAAGATTCATAGCTTCCACACTTCTCTTTCTTTTCTCTATCACACTTCTTCACAAGAATTTATATTTCATATATATCCTCTTGCAATAATTCATTAGGTCCGCCATTTAATCTTTCCTAATACATATTTAGCTAGGTCATCCAATTAAGGCTTTCTATCATACAAATAATTACATATCCCCTTGCTAAGATACACACGGTATCTATAACAAGTATACACAATTTATAATTCATTACATATACTTCCAAATCCGCAATTCATGCTCACAATTAATTTCACACGCTACATGTCTGAAGTCAGCCAGAGAATAGGTCTTCTCCAGAATACATGCCACAACTAACGTCATCAGTATCCAATCAACAATAGAACTCAACCCATTACTCTATCATATGTCAGCTGTCCATTAGTAAGCTTGCAAGTTCTGAAATATCTTTTCCAAAAAGATATATCCGAAACATAAAGACTTGCTCTGTCCAGAATCACAATTACAGTCTAGAAAACCAGTCTTCACTAAATCATCTGTAACATCCATAGTAGGTAACATAAAGTCAAGAAACCTTAGGAATAAGTTCAGCACACATCCTTCTACATAAGTCCAATTTCAATCATTTTGAATCATCTGTACAATGTCTGTACACTCCATCCAGTTACGTAGCCAGTCTGTCTTCTTCATAGAAATATATGTTGACATCAGTGACAAAAAATGAATATCAACAACCAAAACTGATATCATCCAACAATCTCCCCCTTTGGAATTGATGGCAACATATGGGAAAATCCATATGTATCAACCCAAAAGTACTCACTCAATACAATCTTCTCAATATCCTCAACTCAAATCTCCCCAAAATAGTAGGGATTTTCACATAGATTTTTTCCCCCTTTGGAAGCAATGGTAAAGGGTGCCATAATTCATCTGTAGTCTTCTGTAAGATGTAGCTTTTTCAAATCTTCATGTCCAATCAGCTAGGTGCAAGATCACCCAAATGTACTCCATAATATTCTCCTGCGATCACTCCCCCTAAGGAGTAGATCCATACATCAAGTCCAGAGAATGATATAGCTCTGAGATCCACTGGACTGATGCACATTTGCATCATTTAGTTTTCACTAGGAGTGGCCATCACCCCAAGCATGCCTCTGAGATATTAAAAAGCATCTCTTGGCAAAGGTTTAGTAAATATATCTGCTATCTGTTCCTTTGTGCTAATATACTCTAGTTTAATCTCTCTATCTTCTACCTTCTCTCTCAAGAAATGATACTTGATGGAAATATGTTTAGTCTTTGAATGCATTACAAGATTCTTTGACATATTCACTATGCTGGTGTTATCACAATAGATAACCACTAGTTCTTTAAAAATTATTCTGATGTCCTTCACCATTTGTTTCATCCAAACAACTTGTGTACAGTTTATTGCAACAACAACATACTCTGACTCAATAGTAGATTGAGAAATACAGTTCTACTTCTTTCTCAACCAAGAAACTAGCCTCTTTCCAAGGAAAAATGCACCACCACTTGTTCTCTTCCTGTCATCCACATTACCTGCTCAATCAACATCAGTAAAATCCTGCAATGTAAAATCATCAGATTTTTCATACCATAATCCATACTCTACTGTTCCTTTCAAATATCTGAGAATTATTTTTACAGAAGAAAAATGTGTCTCTTTAGGATCTTCCTGATATCTAGCCACAATTCCAAAAACATTAGTAATATCTAGTCCAGTGTGTGTCAGATATTGTAGACCTCCAATCATTGATCTGTACTTAGTCTACACAACACTTTGAGTCTCATCACTTTTAGTTAGTTTGTTCCCTATCACCATGGGTGTACCAACAGGTTTATAGTCTTCCATTCCAAATTTCTTCAACATTTCTTTAAGATACTTGGTCTAAGATATAAATGTGCCATTCTTACTCTGATTAATTTGCAAACCAAGAAAAAATTTCATCTCACCAATCATTGACATTTCAAACTCATTCTCCATTTTTTTAGCAAACTTCTTACTCATTTTATCATTTCCTCCAAAAATGATATCATCAACAAAAACTTCTATAATTAAGATTCCATCTTCATTAGTTCTTAAATACAAATTACTGTTTGCATTACCTTTTCTAAAAACAAGATGAAGTAGATGTTTATCTAGTCTTTCATACCATGCCCTTAGTGCTTGTTTCAGTCCATACAGTGCCTTCTTCAGTCTGCAAACCATGTTTTCATCATATTTCAAAGGAAAACCATCAGGTTGCTTAATGTACACTTCTTCTTCTAGATCACCATTCAAGAATGTTGATTTCACATCCATCTGATACACTTTGAAGTCTTTATGTGCAACATAAGCAAGGAATAGTCTCACAGCTTCCAGTCTAGCAACAGGTGCAAATGTTTCTTCATAGTCTATGCCTTCTTTTTGTGAGTAGCCTTTACATACCAGTCTAGTCTTGTTTCTTACCATTGTGCCTTCCTCATCCATTTTGTTTATGAAAACCCACTTAGTGCCAATCACATTTTTGTTCTTAGGTATTGGAACCAATTCCAAAGTATTGTTCTTCTTTATCTATTCTAGTTCTTCTTGCTTAGCTTTAGTCCAAGATTCATCTTTACATGCTTCATCAGTAGTCTCTGGTTCAACTTGAGAAATCAAATAGATCTCATCTCTAACTTTAGATCTAGTCATCATGCCTTTTTTTGCATCACCAATAATTTGGTCTTCAGGGTGGTTTTTCTTGACATACCTTGGTGTCTTTAATGTGTCAGTAGCTTTGGCATGTTCTTCTTCTTCAATCTCATTCTCGATCATCAAGGGTCCTTCAAGTTCAGTAGCAACTTCTCTTGATTCTGTTATCTGACCACAATCATACATTCTTTCCTGAATTTGAAAATTTTCATCTATCCCCACATTGGCGCTTTCAATTAGTTTCCTCAGTCTCAGATTGAAACATTTATATGCTTTACTCTTAGTGGAATAACCAAGAAAGATTCCTTCATCACTTATAGCATCAAACTTTCCTATCTCATCATCTCTTTTGATATAACATTTACTACCAAATACTCTGAAATATTTCACAGTAGGTGCATGATCAAACCATAATTCATAAGGAGTTTTATTTGTACCTTCTCTGATCTGAATTCTATTTAATGTGTACACAACAGTGCCAATTGCTTCTCTCCAATGAACATGTGATATATTTCCTTCCAACAACATTGTCCTTGCAGCATCTAATATGGTTCTATTTCTTCGCTCTGCTATCCCATTCTGTTGTGCAGTTCTAGGAGCTGAAGTCTGTCTATGTATTCCATTTTCTTCACAGTATGTATTAAACAGTTCTGATGTAAACTCTCCTCCTCTTTCTGATCTCAAACATTTCATCTTTAAACCAGATTCATTCTCAACTTTCACTTTGAATAACTTGAACTTGTCAAATGCTTCAGATTTCTCTCTCAAATATGTAACCCACATCATTCTAGAAAAGTC
>MU228089.1:155188-166507 GCA_018584345.1 Thuja plicata | reverse complement strand
AATGTTTTAATCTGAGATTAAGAAAGTTGATTGAAAGCACCAATGTGAAGATAGATGAAAAGTTCCAAATTCAGGAAAGAATGTATGACTGTGATCGGATTACAGAAACAAAAGAAGTTACTATAGATCCTGAAGAACCTTTGATGATTGATAATGAAACTCTGATGATTGAAAATGAAGGCAAAGATGAACAGATTGAAGATACTGAGCCACAGAAGATACCAAGGTATATTAAGATGAACCATCTTGAAGATCAAATTATTGGTGTTACAGGTAAAGCTATAATGACTAGATTTAAGGCTAGAGAAGAGATTTGTTTGATTTCTCAAGTTGAACCAAAGACTACTGTTGAAGCATGTAGATATGAATCTTGGACTAAAGCTATGGAAGAAGAACTTGAGAAGATTAAGAAGAACAATACTTTGGAATTGGTTCCAAGACCTAAGAACAAAAATGTGATTGGCACTAAATGGGTTTTCAAAAACAAGATGAATGAGAAAGGTAAAGTGGTAATAAACATGGCTATATTGGTTTGTAAAGGATACTCACAACAAGAAGGTATAGACTATGAGGAGAAATTTGCTCTTGTTGCTAGATTTGAAGCTGTGAGACTATTTCTTGCTTATGCTGCACATAAAGACTTTAAAGTGTATCAGATGGATGTGAAGTCAACATTCCTGAATGGTGATATAGAGGAAGAGGTATACATTGAGCAACTTGATGGTTTTCCTTTGATAGATGATGAAAACATGGTTTGCAGATTAAAGAAGGCACTGTATGGACTGAAACAAGCACCAAGGGAATGGTATGCAAGACTAGATAAATATCTACTTCATCTTGGTTTTAGAAAAGGTAATGTAGACAGTAATTTGTATTTAAGAACTGATGAAGATGGAATCTTGATTATAGAAGTTTTTGTTGATGATATCAGTTTTGGAGGTAATGAAAAAATGAGTAAGAAATTTGCTAAAGAAATGGAGAATGAGTTTGAAATGTCTATGATTGGTGAGATGAAATATCTTCTTGGTTTGCAAATTAATCAGAGCAAGAATGGAATTTTTATATCTCAAACCAAGTATCTTAAGGAAATGTTGAAAAAGTTTGGAATGGAAGATTGTGAACCTATTGGAACACCTATGGTGACTGGAAACAAACTGACTAGTGATGATGAGACTCAGAATATTGTTCAGACTAAATATAGATTAATGATTGGAGGTCTACAATATCTAACACACACTAGACCAAATATTACCAATGCAATTGGAATTGTGGCTATATATCAAGAAGATCCTAAAGAAACATATTTTGCTGCTATGAAAAGAATCTTCATATATTTGAAAGGAATTGTGGAATATGGATTGTGGTATGAAAAATCTGATGATTTTACTTTGCAGGCTTTTACTGATGTAGATTAGGTAGGTAATGTGGATGACAGAAAGAGCACAAGTGGTGGTGCATTTTTCCTTGGGAAGAGATTGGTTTCTTGGTTAAGCAAGAAGCATAACTATATTGCTCAATCTACTGCTAAATCAGAATATGTAGTTGCTGCAATAAATTTCACACAAGTTGTTTGGATGAAACAAATGCTGGAAGATATTGGAATAATTTTTAAGGAGCTAGTGGTTATTCATTGTGATAATACAAGTACATTAAACATGTCAAAGAATCCTATAATGCACTCAAAGATAACATATTTCTATCAAGTATCATTTCTTGAGGGAGAAGGTAGCTGCTAAGGAGATTAAACTGGAGTACATAAGCACAAAGGAACATATAGTAGATATATTTACTAAACCTTTTCCAAAAGATGCTTTTGAATACCTTAGAGGCATGCTTGGGGTGATGGCCCCTCCCAGTGGTAATTAAATGATGCAGATATGCATTAGTCCAGTGGATCTCAGAGCTATATTATTCTCTGGACTTGATGTATGGATCTACTCCTTAGGGGGAGTGATCGTAGGAGAACACTATGGAACACATTTGGGTGATCTTGCACTTGATTGGACATGAAGATTTGAAAAATTTACACCTTACCAAAGACTACAGATGAGTTATGGCACCCTTTGCCATTGTTGCCAAATGGGAAGGAATCTATGTGAAAATCCCTACTGTTTTGGGGAGATTTATTGAGGATATTGAGAAGATTGTAAAGAGAGAGTACTTTTGGGTTGATGCATATGGATTCCCATATGTTGCCATCAATGCCAAAGGGGGATATTGTTGGATGATATCATTTTTTGGTACTAATCATGTTGTTGATACTCATGTTTTGTAACTGATGTCAACATATATTTCTTTGAAAGAAGACATACTAGTTACTTGAGTGGAAGGCATGTACGGACACTGTACGAATGAACCAAAATGAGAGAAGTTGGATTTAAGCAGAAGAATAAGTTTTTACCTTACATCTAAGGCTGCTGGACTTTATGTTTCATATCATGGATGTTACGGTTATTTTAGTAAAGACTATTTTTCTGGACTGTGATTGTGATTCTGGACAGAGAAGGTCTCTATGTTTTGGGCATATCTTGCTGAGGAAGATGTTTTAGAACTTGCAAGCTTACTGATGGAGAGCTGACATATGATGGTGAAATGGGTTGAGTTCGATTTCTGTTTGGGTACTGATGACATCAGTTGTGGCGTGTGTTCTGGAGAAGACTTATTTCCTGGCGACTTCAGACTTGTAAAGTGTGGAAATTAATTATGAGCATGGATTGCGGATCTAGAAGTATTTGTAATGAATTGTAAATATTGTATACTTGTTATAGGTACCGTGTGTATCTTAGCAAGGGCTTATGTAATTATTTGTATGATGGGAAGCCTTAATTGGCTGACCTAGTTAAATTGTGTATTAGGAAAGCTTAACTGGCCAACCTAATGGGTTATTGTAAGAGGGTATATATGAGTGATCTTTTCATTTTTGAAAAGTGTGGCAGAGAAAGAAAAGAGCAGAGATTTGTGAAGCTGCAAAGCTTGACTGCTGGATAGAGAGCAGAGATGGTACTTCATTGGAACTGACCAAGCAAAGAAAATTTCTATCAGATAGTTTACTGGATTGTGTATTTGTTGTATACACTTAATGTGGATTGTGAATCCTTGAGGGTGGCTTTAACCTTCTTTGGACAGTGAGCCTTGGCAGTGAGCCTACTACTTTCATTGACTCCTAACAGGGTCTGTCTCCTAACAGGGACTATGTACTGTAATGTAATAAAAAGCTCCTAACAGGGCTAATATCTTTTAATAGGGATAATATACTCTCAGTACATTATTTTGTGGGTGTTAATTCCCACTAGGGTTTTACCTTTAACAGGGTTTCCTCGACAACAAACATTGTGTTATGGTGTTGGCAATTACTGTGTTATTTACTTTTGATGTTATGGTTCATAAAGTTTAAAGTTTAATAATCTATTGCACAAATGATTCACCCCCCCTCTTAGTTGTCTTGTGGACTATTATTCCTAACACTTAGGATTTTACTTACCACTGTCTCTTCTTCAAGTATACCTCCAACTCCTCGGATAGCATTGATTGCCTCTTTTTTTCTACAGCTGTACTGAGTAATATTTTCTCCTTCTCTCATTCTTAGGTCATCAAATTTACCTCATATGCTTTGTGACTTAGCTCTCATTACATTAGCATCTCCTCCATGTACTAGCTTCAATTTGTCCCACATTTTCTTTGCAGAGGTGCAGGTTTTGACATCTTCAAATTCAACATTGGAGAGTGAGGAAGCAAGTTCCATCATCATGAAATTATGCTCATGTTTTTCTCTTAATTTATCAAGTGTGTGAGGTCCTGTAGGCAACACATATTCAGTATCCAAGTATTGAGTAACATCATTTCCAATACCTGATAGGTGGAGTCTTATCCTTCTTTGCCATGATGCAAAGTTGTCCTTGTTCAACTTGGGCACATCTCGTTTGCTCATCTTGTGATCTTTTGCTTAGGTCTTGAAACCTTCCTTCTAAGAACACAAGATCTGATACTAATTGTTAGAATAACTGAGAAGGGAAGGGGGGGGGGGTGAATCAGTGGCCTAAAAAATATTCCAATAAAATAACCCAAAAACTTATTACCACAATTATAAGCCTCTAGTTATCTTCAGACCTACAAGATGAATGCCTTGAAATAATCTTAACAAATAACTAATTCTCGGAGTTCACTATTAAACCTTATTCTTTATCTTTACCGATTAGCAGTCTTTCATTTACCGAAATACAATAAATTAATTAGTGTATACCGATCAATCCAGATTAGTTATGTGTAATGCAAAACACTAAAATAATGACTCATAAACACATTGACAGGTGTATTTTTAATGTGGAAACCCTGTTAAGGGAAAAACCAATTGGGACCGGTAACCCAAAATTTTCACTCTTCTGAAGTGAGCTTGGGGAAGCGCCAACCCTATTAAAGGTTACAAACACACTGTTAAGTGTGACCTTGTTAGAGGATTTAAATAGAATAGTTTGTCACTTGATATTTGGCATCTTTATGACCAAAAGTTGTGTAGTTTGTCACTTGATATCTGGCATCTCTATGCTATCTTTATGACCAAACCTTTTGATACTCCTTAGGATGTATCTCAATATATAAAGGATTGTTAAGTCATGCTCAGTTAAGAGAATTTATGATCCAATGGTTAAATTGAAATAGTAAATAATCTGTTCACATATACAACTATACTTTGTAGAATTTTAGATCTATTTTAAGCTCATAATACCTTTCTGATCAATGTTTCTTTTCAATACCTTTGCTCCACTTCTTTCTACTCGGTGATGTTGTGCTTCTTTGTTGCTCAGTGTTTGCAGAAATATAGCTCTGTTCTTCAGCTTTTGTGATCAGGTCTGATTGCAGACTTCTTTCTTCATCAATTTCTCTTCAACGTCCTCTTCTCTATTCACTCCCCTAATTCACAATGAATTATCTTGTCTCTTTATAGACATAATTTCACCATTTCTCAATCCTTTAATTTCTTGTTCTTGGCGTGATCCACAATTCTAGCTAATCTTGCTTTAAAACTATACTTCAGTTTTATCTTGTAGATTTATCTTAGACAACTAGAATAAAATAGCTTTAAAACTCTCACTTATCTCTGGCTTTAACTTGTTGATGAAAAAAATATTAACAACCAGTTAACTCCATCTTTAGCTCTTGCCAGCTAAGTCTTTTATCATTTCTGAACTTCAGTTCTTTTCGGTGTTTAACTCCTTGTTAGCTCAGGTAACACTTCAGTTCTCCTCGGGCATCTCCATCGGGGTTGTCTGTCTGTCGGGTAACACTGTGAAGTTCTTCTCGGGTTTCATTGATTTTGTTCATTGGTAATGCTTGCCTAGGTTTCTTGGTTAGGTATCACTATGAATTTTCTCTTGGGGTTCTCTATCCGTTGGGGTGCACTGAGTGTCAGTGTTTGTTGTCACTTAGTGCATACTGAACTTTTATGCATTACTGATAGCATAAACTTTATCTTTCTAGTTCTCTGAAGTCTTTGACACTATGTATATAACCAATCAGATTATATCAAGTTGAAATCAATAAAAATACAATACATTAACCGATTTAATGTCTTGCATTAACTTTCTATAGCTTGATGATAATCAACTTAACATCTTCAAACATTCAATCATTTATAGGTCATCGGGATTTGTGAGATATTGTCCTTGTACCAAGACTGTATTTTCTGAGACAGATACACATTCACCATCAACAAACTACTCTCTTACCTTTGCAGTCTGTCTCTGATACCATGTTATGTTTTAGGATAGCTGCAAATGTAATAGCACTCCATGTTGTATGTGTTTTCCAAATTAAACCAATCCTCTTTCATTTATATTGGGAATGAGGCTAAGAGAGACATGTCTCTTCATGATACATGTCTATTCATTATTATTTATAAGAAAGGTCATTATTATTTATAAGAAAGGACATGCCTCTTCCCATTAATTATAATTTAATCAATCTTATAATGTTTCATCAATCAATTATTAATTAAGAATAATATAATAATTTAATATTAAATATATTATTATTAATCAACATATATTATATGTATTGACAAATTATTTATAGCATATTATTCATAAAAAAGATGGCTCTTCTCTCGTGCACGAATTTTCGCATTTGTACGACTGAATCTCTGGACTCTCAAATTTGGGTCTTCTCAAAGACAAAATATGCACAGAGATGTTCTCTCTCCTCTACGGCCTTGAATTATAGTTTGTAAAGATCTCTTGAATTCTTCCTGGAGCTTCAAGAATGACTCTGCGTCCTTTTCCCCTAGGATTCCTCCTAGGGTTTTTCCACGGGAGAGGCACCTTTCGGTAACGAAAGATCAATGGCTTCTAGCCCATTTACAAAATGCTAAACGGGCTCACCAGCATAACAAATCTGCATCGTGTTCTTTTTCCCCTTTGAAACCCTCTTTCTCCTTACCTATTAAAATAGCTTCTTATGCCTTTGCCCTCTAGATATTGAGCAAAATCTGAAAGGCCAAAAATACTCTCCTCCTCACAAGTGAACCAACGAAAACATAAAAGTGTAGAAATATTCTAGGGTTTTGCACTCTAATTCCTCCCTTCAATCTAGACAATCCTTTAAACCTTCAAGAATTGTGCCCCCTCCTCAAACACCTTATTCCCCGCCGCATTGAAGAAACCACATTAAAACCCTATCTCAGATTGACATGGCCAATCATCATATATAGATCTCTCCATCCGTGGCATTTCCTAATAATGCAACCTACACTCCTCCTCATCAAAGAGATGCATTCTATGCCAAACAATATCCTACAGAGGAAGCAGTCTCCCTAGAGATCATCGATGACTTAATGGAAAAAATGCACAATATTTGTGCATCTGTAGGTGTTATTTGCAGATGGAACCGAGTAGGTTCTTCCTCTGAAAATATTGCATTCTGGTTAGAGCGACAGATGAAAAATAAGGTAAGTATTGTTCTTCTTCCTGGAAATTTCATTTTTATGGTCTGCAGCAACAAAGAAATTAAAGAAAAATTGCTCAAGGAAGGATTCCCTGGTTACAAAAATATTAATTTTAGAATGCTAGACTGGGTTCCTTTTTTTAATCCACTCAATTTAACTGATTTCCTAGTAGAAAGAATCATTTTGCTTAAAAACATGTCGGTTGAATTCCTAAATGATGAACTTCTCAGAAAAATCAGTAATCTATATGGAAATTTTGTAGGGTTTGTAGATTCAAAATTTATGCATTCTAAAAAAGCAATTATTGTTAGGATGAATTTGACAATGAAAATTCTCAAACCTGTAGACATTAGAGGCAAGTCCTCAACTCCTAGAATCAATCCAATTATTTCTTATGCTAACTTAGACATAGATTAACCTGCTGAGGTAATTTGCGAGCGCACTCCTTTGCCTGTGAACTCTCATGGAAATACTTTGGGTATTTTGGATCCTATTAAACCCTATAAGCTTAATGTTACTCTCTCTTAGGATAGAGGCAGTTTCCTAGTCTCTCCATCCAAATCACCAAAGCAAACCAATTCCTGTCAGCATAATCCCTCCATTAATAAGATCCTTGCTATTGATCGTCCTACTTCTGCACTATGCAAGACCCCTTCATACCCTTCTGAACATCCATCTGAACACCATGAGCCTATTATTCCTTGTGATAAATCACCCGAAGCTAGGGAATCCTCCCATTCTTCCCTTAATACTGCACATTCTACTATGATAAAGATCTCTTTAAATCCAGACACATCAATTCAACCCCCTATTATAGTAACTCCTTCCGGCAATCATCCCATTGAGACTGAAATGATTTCCCAACCAAATCTCTCTATCATAGCAGATGCAGAGGACAAGGAAAACCAACCAAGATTGATTTTGAAGGACCTAATCTCTGGAAACTTAAACCAAGGAAATGAGAAAACTGATAAAGACATAATTCGGGCAGAAGTCAAGATCATAGCTGATTATATTGGGGAATCCTTAACTGATGAATTGATGGATCATTTCTTGGATGAGATCTGCAACAAAGAGGAATTGGATTTACAATGGAAACTCCTCATTGAAGGGATTAAGTTAGCTGACCATGAGGAAGAAGAGATAGGATTGGAAGAGTGGTTAGTTAATCTAGAAAATTGGGAAATAGCTGATCCTGAATCTCTTGGAATTTTTGTTAACAGAGAAGTCGATGCTCCCCGGATTGCACAAAGATTTCAAAGAAGAGGGGTAGAAAACAAAACTTTGAGCTTAGAAATTTGACTGGTGACACAATATGATAGTTTAAGATAACTTCACTTCTGAATGATGGGAAGGGGAAGAGCCTTCCCACAAAGCCATGGATATCCTCACCTGGAATGTTAGGGGCATGAATGCCCCTAAAAAGCAGCGAATTATTAAACACTGCATAAATAATTCTAAATTAGATATAATTTTAATTCGAGAAACAAAAATGGATAAAACAGAAATGTTGAATTTTAAAAAGAGGTTAGGATTTAGAGAACTTGAGGATTCCCCTGCAATAGGGGCTTCTGGAGGTTTAGAAATAATTTGGGATCCTTGTGGCCTCTCAATTAACATTACAGAGAGAAGAAGATCATGGATGTGCGCAAAATTCATAAGTTTTAGAAACAATCTAATATTTAACATTGTTAATGTATATGGTCCAATTCAAAACAAAGATAAAATTATAGTATGGAATGAAATTGAGGCTTTCCTCACTCTTCTCCTAGATGAATTATGTTTCATCAAAGGAGATTTCAATGTGATCACCAAAATCACCGAGAAGAAAGGGGGCAACAACATACTCCTGATGGGAGCTAATAACTTCATTAGCTGGAAGGAAAGGTTATCTCTCCTTGAAATCCCCACCGAAGATAACTCCTTTACCTGGAACAACAGGAGACAAGGCTTCTGAAATATAGCGGAAAAAATAGATAATTTTTTTCTTAAAGTTAGCCTAACTAACTCCAACCATACCTTTTCAGCCAAAATCCTTCCTATTTCTGGCTCTCATCACTTCCCGGTGCAACTTAGTATCCTTATGGAATCAAAACCAAAAAACTGCCCCTTTAAATTTGAACAAGCATGGCTCCATGATCCTAACATTTTGAATCTAATAGAACAATGGTGGACTGAACCTAATTTGAAAGGCTCCAAGATGTACATTGTAGTAAATAGGCTAAAAATAATTAAACATAAATTGCTTGAATGGAACTCTAAAAAATTTGGTAACATCTTTGAATGAAAATTAAAACTTGAAGATGAACTAAGAAGATTAAATCTCAGGTTATTCAGTTAGGTATGGATGAGGAGCTCTACCTAAAAGAAAAAGAACCCCTTTTAGAATATGAGGAAACACTAGCCAAAGAAGAAATTTTTTGGAGACAGAAATCATGGGAATCATGGCTAGTAGTTGGTGACAGAAACATAAATTTTTTTTCACAATAGTACCAAACAAAGAAGAAACACTAATAGAATTTCAACTATTAATGATGCATTAGGACAGAAGATCAAAGATCCCTAAAAGATAGCATGTGAAACAGTCCAATACTTTAACAATATCCTTAATAACTTTGAAATCTCTAATCTAAACAAACAAACTGAATTACTGAAAAATATCCCTAGTATCATAACTAAACAACATAATAAAATGCTGACAGAAAAGTTCTCGATTAAAGAAGTCAAAGCAACACTAATGCAAACGAATTAAGACAAATCTCTTGGCCCTAACGGATTCTCAGCCATTTTCTTTCAGAAATGTTGGAACTTCATTGGGAATGAGATTATGGAGGCTCTGGAAGGGGTTAAAATTTTTGGCCAAATATTGAGAGAAGTTAATAACACTTACATTGCTCTCATCCCCCAAAAAGAAAAACTTGAGAGCCTTTACGATTTCAGACCAATTACACTCTGCAATATGCTATATAAATTACTAGCTAAAACTCTGACCCTAAGACTCCAAAAACTCCTTCCTCTGATCATCAGTGAGGAACAAACTGGCTTTGTGTAGATCAATCTTTGATGGAGTCATCATTGCCAACTAAGCCATTCATTATGTCCAAATGAGAAAAAATCCTTGTATGCTTATAAATCTAGATATTCAAAAGGCTTATGATAAGGTAGATTAGAGATTCCTTTGTAAATGCTTAGAGGCTTTTGGATTTTCCAAAAGTTGGATTAACCTAATTTTTGAATGTATTTCCACCCCTATGATCTCAATCCTAATTAATGGGACCCTAGAAGGTTTCTTTAGCATATCAAGAGGATTGAGGTAGGGAGATCCTATATCCCATTTTTTATTCATTATCATGGACAAAGCCTAAGGGCGTACTATTTGAAAGGAAAGAGAGTTGGGTTCTCTGGAGGGTAAAGCTATAAATAACAACTTAGATCTAGTCACCCACCAACAATTTGTAGATGATACTATGCTACATGGTGTGAGCAATAGAACATAAGCTAGATCCTTTGCAAGAATTCAGGAAGCTTTCTCCATGGCCTCAGGACAAGAAATCAACCAGAATAAATCAAAAATTTTCTTCTTTAACACAAACATCACAGTGGAATCTGATATATGTCCTATACTAAAGTGATGACATGTAACTGATTAAATGTTTGACAATGTTAAGTTGAAGATAATGCAAGGCATTAAATTAGTTAATGGTTTGTATTGTCATTGATGTCAACTTGATATCATCTATATGGTCATGTATAAAATGCTAAAGACTTCAGAGAACCAATGGAACAAAGGTTATGCTTTCAACAATACATAAAAGTCAAGTATTCACTAAGTGACAGATAACACCGACAAAATGCACACCATCGGTAAAGGCAAAGAAGAAATGTCATAGTGATACCCCACGAGCAGAAGACAATGTTTCCCGACGAAGCAAAACCACAGGATGCCCGGCGAGTTGAAAAGTAGAGTTTCCCGACGGACGGAGATCCCGAAGCTAACTAGAGTAACACCGATGGAACTGGCAGTTATAACCGATGACTAACTGAAGAGTTGACCGACAGAGCAGAGAGTTCAGAAAATGATAAAATATCTAGCTGGCAAGAGCTAAAGATAGACTTAACTAGTTGTTTTCTTTGTTTTATTCGACCAGAGTTAAGTGATTGATTTAAAGAAGATTTGTACAGTTGGCATAAAGATAACTACGAGATAAATTAGGAGTTATGCTTTAAATTAGATTGGCTTGATTGTTTTTCACGCCAAGAATCAAGAATCAATGAATATTATGTCTATATAAGAGACAAGTTTAATTCATTTTCGTATCACATTCACGGAAAGGGGATTAAGGGGAGTGAATAGAAAGAGGATGCTAAGAAGAAACTGATGG
>MU228089.1:131668-142745 GCA_018584345.1 Thuja plicata | reverse complement strand
TGATTTTTCAGGTAGTATATTCAGTACTCAAATTAGGGCTCTCCCCTAATCGGGGCTCGAACTCTAAAATATACAGAGTTATGCAGTCAAATGTATCTCCCAGTAAACCATCTTTAATTTATTTAGGGCTTGATACATCTATCATCTCCATATTTCCTAATTAATAACAAAACATTTGTAGGCAAACATATATATTCTTGTATGTATATATATAATATCATATATATATTCTCATAAGGAATATACATTCAATATACATAGTTATTCACACTTACAAATGTACACACACACACACATGTATATATACACACACACATATATGTATACACACACACACACACACACACACATATATATATATACATTATGTGTGTGTGTGTGTGTGTGTGTGTGTATACACACACACACACATATTTATGTTTAAGAACATGAACATTTATCCTTATTCATACATATATGTCGTTACATTTTTATGATGAGAGGGTGGACTAGATGTAGTTTTTACACTGATAAGTTTTTTCACTAATATGTTTTCTCTGGGATATGCAACACTGGGCTATCTTAGAAAAGTCATACTCTAGTAATTTGGGATAACGTCGCTTATATTGGCAAATGTAGCTAGGACTGTTTATATCGGTTGTTGCTCTAACAAGAATCCTCTGTCTTGTCCTTATTAAATACCTGATTACAAGGAGGTTGAAGGTCAAATCTACTTTACTCAAAATCACTCTATATGATTATATAACTGCAACGATGATCTAGATATTTGACTGATAATATGACTTAAATCTATAAAAACACTTAGTAATTAACAATAATTGACCATTTTTCTTCTTATTGAGCTAACCTGATTGAAAATGATAGTTCCTAAGGATGGGCTCCTTAGTGCCTAAACTTACAGATTGCTGATTTGTTAATAACTGGTATTAACAGTCAAACAAAGGTATTCAGATTAATGTAACAATGGTAAGAAGCTCACTTTCCCTACTATTTGAAAATTAGATACATCAATTTTTTTGGCTATGCATTACTAATAAAGATCTTAGTAAAAAATTGAGATGTTTCAGGAGATGATTATGCAAGCAGAACACGATAAGAAAGGTATACCCTTATTACCAGAATGGTGTACAAATCACTCAATCATACGGAAGTGGATGAAACTTCTTCATGTAGCAAGATTGTTTTGATAACCCTATTAATGGGTCTACATTTTGTATATGATCTTGAAAATAGTAATTTGCAATCTGTAAAAGTGGGGGTATTCCCTCTCAATTATAAAAGTGGGGGTATGCCCTCTCAACTCTGTACTTTTTTAGGACTGCGGTCCTGGGCAAGGCTGGAAGTTTTCTTGACCCCGTTATTTCCTACCAGCGTCTGCACTGAATGGGGAAAACTATCAGTTGTATTAAGAATTATTAATTAATAAAATTATTTGGCTATGATGTTTAGCGATAAAAAAAAAACATATATTATATGTGTTCTAATAATCATACGACTGAAGCTACAAACATTAACAAGAACATTTCTCACCTACGGTTTAGAAACAAATTTGTCCACAATCTTAAGTTAAGGCACATCATTTTTAGTTTCATATTTTCTGTTTTTGGCATAGAGGATGTTGGCAAGGGTTATTGAATTGGGATTTACACTTAATTGCATTTGTTTAATTTAAATTTGGAAGTTTTTGCTAGAACATTTATTTTACATTCAAAGATACCTCTCGGCTTATTTTACCTATATTTCTTTAAAAAATAGGTATGCTAGTATTTGCTTCATTGATAATACTAGCATAGGCAACATTTACTTCATTTTGTTAATGTTGGTTATTATGGGTGTGAAGTTTGGGAATAGTGTGGCATATTACAAATAGTCACAAATAAAAAGAATTCAAAAATATCTAACTAGCACTTACATCAACAAGTGATGCAATGATTATGTCGATAGAAATATATATGAAGATCTTGTTATACATGATCATATAATGAAACATGTCTTATTAATTTGTAGTTTGAACATATACCTGTTTGAATTCAGGTCAAAGTGAAAAAGTTGGGCAAGGTTGGTTGGCAAAACATTCAACTGTTTGGTTATTGATTTAAGGAGTGGATTACTATTAAAATCTCTAATTGAACGAGATGGAATAAATGATTCAACTCAAGTATTATGAATATATTTTCCTAATTGGAAAGTTATACATGTTTTTTCCATGATTTAAGATATATTTTTTAGGCTTGAAAATATCTTGGATTAGTTTAGGTAGAGCTATTGAATGTATTAATCTGAAAGGATAGTGATATGTTGTGTTCTTTTAGTGGTCACTTTAGAGGATAATTGCAAAGAGCATCATTTAGTTAGATAATAATTGTAGCAACAAAGACATGATTTTTTTTTCTTAAAGGTTTCATTTTAAAAAAGAATGTTTTGTTGAGTCCAAAGAGTAGCTTGAACATAGTATCATGTATCACAATTTTAAAATTTTAGATAGCTCTTTCCTCAAATATTTTATAATGTGTTACATGTCTTTAGTTTTCATTTCTTAAACACATTTTCTAGTATCTAAAGGGTTTAATGAAATGTTTTGTTGAGTCTAAAGGGTTTCTTAGATGGAGCATCAAGATTGTACCTAGCCTTAATATAATATGTAATAAAGAAATTAAAAATGGCTCTGCAATGTTTAGCGAACTCGAATGCGAAAGAAAGCAAATAGATCAACTTCTTCAGGAAAACAAAATATTGTCTTCCATCAGTAATTTTGGGTTTTCCGTGGGATAAGAATCGCTTCTCTGCACTCCAAGAAGATCCTCTGTTAACGATCTCCTCTCAGCCAAATAAATTTGAAAATCATTCATTTCTCTTTGATTCTAGGATTTAAAGGCCATAAAAATCTATATCAGCCATGCAAATGGAAAAATGGCTCTTCATCTTCTAGAAGAGGCAATGAATGGATCGGGGGGCAGAAGAACCCTAGAAAAGATATGGCCAAGAAAGATAGCGAAGGATGGCAATTAGTCAGGATTTAGAGAGATAGAAGAACCCTAAAATTTAGGGCTACTAAGAATGGAGATATAAATAAGAGAAACTATGGGAAGTTTGATCCTTCCTGGCCCAAGAGAAACCGACGAAGGCCTTGGACGAACAATATCAATCAAAATAAGGAAGTGGCAACTAGAAAAAATAAAATGCCTTTAAGGAAAAAGTGCAAACCCTGTGAGCCTCAACCAGCATCTGGGAATAATCTGGAAGGGTGTATTCAAAATATGGAGAAGGAATTTATTGAGCCTATATGGGAAGTATGTAAACGACTGGGTGCATTGGCAATCTGGATAGGAAAAATGATGAATTTTGACAACATGAAGACATGGTGGGAGAAAAAACTCCCACACTAGGTAAGTATATCCTTCCTCGGTAATAATACTTTGTTTTTATTCTGAAAAGAAGAGGGAATTAGCAATGATTTGTTGTATGGTGATGTTAAATTCTATCAAGGATTTTTCTTTCATTTTTTGGAATGGTCTCATATGTTTAATACCTTCTCTTTCGAGCTCGAGTTTAGATATAGATGGGTAGATCTAGGTTGGATCCCGGTAGAATATAGGTTACCTGCAGTGTTAAAGTCTTCTTAAGAATGGAGAAGAATATAGGAACCCTAGATTCTGTAGAAATCGTGACCGTCGAGAGAGCCAAGTGGAGTATTAATCTTGCCTTCTATGATGGGGATATTAAATTATCTGAGGTTCTCAGCAAGAAAAACTTAAACATTCTCCTAGAATATTCTTCTTCTTTTTCATCCTCGAGGTTCCAAAAGGATGAGGAGATAGATAATGACAATAATAAACATGGTAATTTGGAAGGAGAGCAGATCCCTAATCAAAAGAAAGATATATTTAGTTGCTCTGAATCACCCCGTGAGAAGACATTATTCCAGGATGTGGAGGAAGGAGAGATTGTGGAGAATATGGATGTTATTCACGAGGAAGATCATAGGAAGGATGATGCAACAACCCACAATGAGGAGAGATAAGTGACTCAACAAAGTCAGGAGCACCCTGTCATCCCCTTGAATTTGATCTACCTACGACTAGTAAAGTAGAAAGAATTGGGTTGGGATTGAAATCCAATGTGGAGGATGTCATTAATGCACACATAGACTAAGATATAAACACTGAAAAATATAAGAAATCTTTGGTGGTGATTAAGAGCCAGCTGAAGCTGTCAAAGATATAGTGGCGAATGAATCAAGATATATCGAGGAAGGTAGATTGGAAGAGGAATGGTTTATGAGGAGGTAGCTTCGGGTAAGGTAAGATATAATAATGAAGCCATAGGTTTTTCCTCCTAAGAACCATAGAAATCTGAAGGAAAATGACGTTGAGATTGAGGCTATTAATGACTTTTTGGGTTTGGATTTACCTACATATCTTAATAATAAACAAATGGGGTCAGACAAACAGAATTTAACTGCTAAGGTTTTGGATTCTATGGATAATGAAGAGGGGGGTGTGGAGGATGATGTGATTATGGAAGATGGAAAGGAGGAGACCTTAAGGGACTTGGGCTGCACCAAAATATACATGGAAAAACCTCTCTGGACTGTGCTAAGGTGGCCAAGAAAAGAGGCATAAAATCAGACAATGAACTTAGGACAAAGGATGGTGAGGCTACATGTAAAGCTAAGATTACCTCGTTACTTTATGTTGGGAAGGGGAAGAGCCTTCCAAAAACACCATGAAGTTTGTTACACAGACTTTTAGGGGCTTAAACACCCCTAATAAACAATGCCTTCTTAAGCGCTGTACTTCAACTTTTGAAGCTGACATTATTGTGATTCAGGAAACTAAATAAGGTATATAAGAGCTTCATGCTTTTCGCAGGAAGTTAGGACAATGGGAAGTGGAAGGTGTACCCTCTTAGGGAGCATCTAAGGGACTAGGGGTCATTTGGAATCCTAGGAATTCTTTATTTGATAAACTTAGAGGAAGCAAGTATTGGATATGTGGTAGAGTTAAGAGCATTAGAAGTAAATTGAGTTTTATTCTTATTAATATTTGCAGACCTAAATTCCTCCATGAAAAAAGGGAGGTCTGGGAAGAAATTAATAATCTTCTAAGTAACCTCCCAAATGAGAATATCTTTATTGGTGGACATATCAATGCAGTTTTAAGCTTGAAGGAAAAAAATTGGTGGGATTGCCAAGGAATCCCAAACCACTGTAGAGTTTTGGGAATGGGTCCAACAAAATGGATTTACGAAAATCACAACGGAAAAGGGGGGTTATACATGGACCAATAGAAGAGAAGGCCCTATTTATGTAGCTTAAAAATTGGGTAGATTTTTTTTATATAGGTAATTGGGCAAAATTTGACTTTTGTTTTAAATCACAAATCCTTCTTATTTCAGGATTTGATCACTACCCGGTCCAACTCGCCATTGAGGAAGGTAAACGACCTAATAGGTGGCCTTTAAATTTTGAAAATATGTGTTTAAGGGATGAAAATCTCTTGTGAACAATAAAGGAATGGTGGAAGGATGTTCACTTTGAAGGATCAAAGGCTTTTGTCTTTATGTCAAAACTCAAGTTAATTAAGAAGAATCCAATTCAATGGAATAAAGATCATTTCGGGAACATCTTCAAGGCCAAGGAGAATTTGGAGAAAGAGACTGAAGAACTTAATGAGAAAGTATTTGATGAAGGTATGAATCAAGAGTCCTATCTTAAGGAGAAGGAACTACTCAAGAAGTATGAGGACATCTTAGTATGAGGACATCTTAGCCAAAGAGGATTTTTTTTGGCGTCAAAATTCTAGAGAAACGTGGTTAGCTGAAGGTGATAAGAATAAAAAGTTTTTTCATAATAGTACTAAATATAGGAGAAATATTAACAAGATCTTGAAAATAACGAACTCCAATAGTGCCACATTAGAGGATCCTGCGAGTATAGCTAAAGAAGCAGTCAATTACTTTTAGGATATTCTCAACAACAAAGAAGGATCTATATTGCAAGCTCAAACAAATATTCTAAAGAACATTCCACGCTTTATCACGAAGGCTCAAAATAATATTTTAAATGAGAACTTTTCTAAAGAGGAAATTGAAACCTTCCTTAATAATCTAAATCCTGACAAGGCTCCTGGTCCTCATGGGTTTCCAGTCCTCTTTATAAAAAACAATGGTATTTCCTAGGAGATGAGGTGTCAGGTGTTCTCGAGAGTATTAGGAACTCAAGTCAGCTCCTTAAGGAGATGAATAGTACCTTTATCACACTAAGTCCTAAAAATTCAATTATAGGAAATTTTGAGGACTTTAGGTCGATTTTGTTGTGTAACACCATCTATAAACTTTTTACCAAAACATTAGCAAATAGAGTTAAAAAGTTGCTTCCAGATTTAATTGTGGATGAACAAACATGCTTTGTTCTTTGTTCCAGGGGGTCCATCTCAGATGGGGTAATCATTTCCCAATAATCTATTCATCTAGTTCAAAACAACCATGAACCAAGCATGCTTATCAAATTAGATATTAAAAAGTCTACGACAAAGTGGACTGGAGATTCTTGTGTAAATGTATGGAGGCTTTTGGGTTCTCTAAACATTGGATCAATATAATCTTTGAATGCATATCATTTCATAAGATATCCATTTTAGTAAATGGTTCTCTTGAAGGATTATTTAGCATCTCTAGGGGTCTTCGTTAAGGGGATCCACTGCCCCCTTTCTCTTTATTATTATGGCAGAAGCCCTGGGCAGATCTCTATCCAATACCAGGAGGAGTGGGGAGTTGAAAGGTATTAAGATTACAAGTGATTTAGATCCTGTGACTCATAAACAATTTGTAGTTGATAAAATGTTATACTCTGAAGCTAGTATTAACGAGGCTAAGAATCAAAAAATTATCCTTGACTCACACTCTGAAGCCTCATGACATTTCATTAATAAGGAGAAATTGGAAATCTCCTTTAACTCTGATAGTGAGACCAAAGACTCGGTTTGTAGGATCCTTGATTTTAAGAAAGGAAAATTACCGTGCAAGTATATGGGTCTCCTCTAGATAAAGGTAGGTCCACTAATCTATGGGATAATGTACTTGCTAATTTGGATAAACGTGTTGAATATTGGAAAGGAAAATGGCTATCCTCTACAGGGAAAACCACTATGATTAAATCGATTCTATCTTCCATACCAATCTACCAAATGACTTGCTATAGCCTCCCAATATATATTAAGCATAAACTTACCAATAAATTAAAGACTTTCTTTTGGAAAGGGTCAAATGAGAAATCTAGAATGACATTGATTGCTTGGAATCAAATTTGTCATCCAAAAGATGAAGGGAGTGTTAGTTTGAAGGATTCTAAGTTACAAAATATTGGGCTAGGGGCCAAATTAGTATGGAAAATATTCAAGGACCCAGAGCTTAAATGGATAAAGATTTTGAGACATAAATATTTAAACGGGGAGGATCCTATTAGCATTTTTAGACATCAATTTACCCCTAATGGGTCAAGAGTTTGGAATTTTATCAAAGAGTGTAGGAAGGTCATTACAAATGGAACTTCATGAGAAATTGGAGATGGATGTAAAGATCTCTTTTGGGAAGACTCTTGGGGGGTTATCAGGCTCTCAATTCAATTATTGAAGATAATCAAGCTATCAAAACCCTAAAAAATAGCTGAGGTATCTATGTTAAAGATTATATTAAACTTCCTAATGGCCACCTCACATTGGGTTAGAAATGGAAATCATTGGAGGGTTCAGATGTATTTGGGGAGTTTTTGAAGAAATTGGAGGAAACTCTGAAAGCACGAAATATATCTCCCTCACTATACGAGGATAGGGTGGTGTGGACTAAGTCAAAAACGGGTGAATACAACTCTAAATATTGTTATATGTATCTATCCAAGTGTTAGCAACCTGCTAAAACTAACCTACCAATTGACTTGTGTTGGAATAAGGATTGTTTACTGAAAGTTGGGATGTTCTCATGGGATTCCCTCCAAAAAAGAATCATTAAAACTTAATGGTTTCTAAAAATGGGCTATCATGTCCCCTCTTAATGTGCCCTATGTGAAATAACGAGGAATACGTGGATCATATTATATTGGGTTGTGATTTCTTGAATAAATATTGGCAATGGCTTATGTGAAAGCTCGGTTGGATGTTAACCCTCCCTAATGACATTGTAAGTCTTTTTCATAGCTGGCCTAAGAAGAAGAGGAAGGACCTCTACAACATATTATGGAAAAATGCTCCCTCTCTTCTTATTTGGGAAATTTGGAAGGAACATAATAAGAAAATATTCAAAGGGGCAAGAATGGGGTTGGACCAACTGACCAATAAAATTGAGGTTGCCATTGTGGAGGTGGTTAATAGTAGAAACTTGTATGGAAGCAAAGGCAAAGTCTTCACCATTTGGGATAATGGTATTAGGCTTAAATGGAATGGTTTGAGGATCCCTCTTGTTATTGGTAATACTGGAAAAGGGAATGATGAGAAAAGGAAAACGTGTGTATGGAGGGCTCCACAAGAGGGATGGTTAAAGGTTAACTTCGAAGGTGCATCTAGGGGGAACCTGGGGGTGGCATGGATTAGATGTTGCATATATGATTGGGAAGGCAAGACTATAACTAACCTCACTAAACCCATTGGGATAACATCAAACAACTTTGGAGAGTTCTTTGTCCTTATAGAAGGTCTTTTTCAATGCGTGAAATTAAAAATAAAAAACCTTGTAATTGAAGGTGACTAAGCTATTACTATTAATGTCATTAGGAGTGGTAAAATTGTGAACTAGATTTTGAATGGGCTAGTGAGAAGAATGAAGAAAATCCTAAAACTCTTTAAACATTATAATATCAACCATATCTATCGGGAAGGTAATGTCTTAGTGGATAAATTAGCAAACCAAGGGGCGGATGGAGTATGGATTGGAGGTACAAAAGTAGAAGTGAACAACCCGGTGGAATAAATATTTCATTCCCTTCCATCTTGATGTAGTAATTTGACACACTGGACCCATAGTTTCTCTTCGGTATCTGGTGCTCGGGGTATGTGTTTTTTTTGTGTATCTCCCCTTTAATTTATTATCCTTCATCTTTACCCTCTTCACCTCTCTTTGTTCTTATGAGTTGGTTTTATGTGTTTTCTCCCATTTCATTTGTCTTTCTCTTTAATGTTTCCTTTTATCTTTATAGATATATGAATATCTATATTTATATATATAATATATATATATATATATAGAGAGAGAGAGAAATATAAATATATATATTAATATACCTTGCTCCTTTCTCTATCTTATGAATTTATAAAAACACACACACACACACACACACACACACACACCAAACTCTATCTCCTCTTTACCAAAATGAAGAGGTGGAGTTTACTGAGGACCTCTCCTGTTCCTTTTGATCTCAACCATTCATCTCCCCATCTCTGAGATTGATTTCAACCGTTCATATAATCACCAATTCCTATATAATAAACCCTTCATAACCATTTGAAGGATCTAGGATTTCAAGCTCTCGTGCACCATTACTCTGTCAGTTTGGGTCTAGCATTCAAGCCATCTTGCGATCACACACCCGTTTCAATTAGCAACTTCTCAACACTTCTCAAGTCATAGACGCTGCCCCGCCAATACTAAGCATCAATAAACAACGTTTCAGAAGGAGTAGAGAGAGACAATAGAAGCTTCAAGCATCGTGGGGTTTGCATTCATTTGTTTTCCTTTCTCTTGCTTGTACATTTTATTGATTACATTTCATCGTTATTCATTTTAGTAGTATTGTGTATTTGATTCATATCAATTGTGAAACCTTTGCTACTAACCCTTGCCTTTGGAAAGCCTGGGAATCCACGGATCACGAACCGGAAGGAGAGGCGTACATTTTGGTGAACCCGACGTGAAACAAACAACTCAAATATCTCTTGCAGACGAAGAACCAGATTGATCAACCACGGCCGTATGGTCATAAATTTAAAAATCTGACTTTTCTTTGATATTTGTAGTATTTCGCAGTTGCTAGTATTTTACCGCAATCGAAAAAACTGTGCCGCAATCGACTGGTTTAATACCGCAATTGATTGTAGGCTTTCGTAGTTTTATTCTATCTATTTCTATCTTCTTTCTTTTGATACTTTGCCGCAGTTGCCTGATCCGTGCCGCAATCGAGAGAATTTCACCGCAGTTGCCAGTGCTTTGCCGCCGTTGACAGAATTTTACCGCAGTTGCCAGAACCTTGCCGCAATCGCAGAAATATTGCAAATATCAGATCCAAACCTTTTGCCCATTTGTTTCTAAATTGACATTTTTCAGTTTCTGTGTAGGATTGGATCCAATCATCGAGGGCAGAGAAAAGTAAGATTTGGTAAGCATCGTTCATTGTTTCAAAGTTCATATACTCTCATTTTTTTTACAAATAATCCTTTTCGGTACTAACCTGTTTAAACAAAACAAACTAAAATGAATTCATTTGTCGATTCGGGTTTAAAAAGAATAGTGCTTGCAAAATGTATCACATCTCATACTTTGGATTTGGGCTTAAAATTGACGTGAGGGTTTAAAAATTGAACAAAAGGCAAAAAATCTCTCAATTTGGTACACTAAAATTGAACAAGCAATCAACACCTACTTTTGGGCTTAAAATTGAACATTGGTGCTTGTATGGTGGTGTAGCTTAGTTCACATTTCAAACTTTGGAGCTTAATTGATTTACCTTGTGTCTTGAGTTTTGGGTGCATTTGCACAAACTGTTAGATTACAAACCTTTATACTTTTTTAGAAAGGCCTATCCGGGGAATGCGCTTCTTCCTCGGAGAACGACCTTAAACCGGTAATCCTTCCGATCGGTATATAAACAAGGTGTGAACCAAAGTTCCATCTTATCTAGCCAAGCTTGGGCGATGCGTGTTGATGATAGTCTGGATCAGGTGAATATCCCTAAGGAGCTAGCGTGATCAACTAGGCTCTTAAGTGAGTCACACACGTACAAACCGATTGGAGAGACACCACAGACCCTTACTACAACCTTGATTAATTAGAGGCCAACCCATTTTACCTCCGAACAGATACCTTATTA
>MU228089.1:89129-100494 GCA_018584345.1 Thuja plicata | reverse complement strand
AATGAATTAAATATTCATTTATCTTCAAAGAGATAACTCCAATCATATCACATGGGTTACTCTACCCATCTCTCCAGTCCACATGGGTAACTTCACCCACCTCTTCAGTTCAAAAAGGTAACTCATAGTTAGCTCTTCAGTGTACCAAACTCTATCTCCTCTTTACCAAAATGAAGAGGTGGAGTTTACTGAGGACCTCTCCTGTTCCTTTTGATCTCAACCATTCATCTCCCCATCTCTAGGATTGATCTCAACCATTCATATCATCACCAATTCCTATAAAATAAACCCTTCATAACCATTTGAAGGATACAGGATTTCAAGCTCTCGTGCGCCATTACTCCGTCAGTTTGGTTCTAGCATTCAAGCCATCTTGCGATCACACACCCATTTCAATTAGCAATTTCTCAACACTTCTCAAGTCATAGACGCTACCCCGCCAATATTGAGCATCAATAAACAACGTTTCAGAAGGAGTAGAGAGAGACAATAGAAGCTTCAAGCATCGTGGGGTTTGCATTCATTTGTTTTCCTTTCTCTTGCTTGTACATTTTATTGATTATGTTTCATCATTATTCATTTTAGTAGTATCGTGTATTTGATTCATATAAATTGTGAAACCTTTGCTACTGACCCTTGCCTTTGGAAAGCTTGGGAATCCACGGATCACGAACTGGAAGGAGAGGTGTATAAAGATAACGTAATATTATCACACATCGCAATTATAATAAATGATATAATAATGCAATAATATTAACCTAAATATAATAATATCATAATAATATTATTATAATATATTAAATGTTATATACATGTGCTAATAAAGATAATATAAGAGAATATAATAACAAAATAATAGTCATACAAACTGTATATGGTGAAATAGTGATCAATGGTAGACCACCAAATCACATATACATTGTATGACCCAAAATATGATCCTTAGGCCAAACCTGATTTGTACAACCCAAAAGGATGAAGGGATACAAATGCAAGATCTAGCTAAGTGGAGGATTTATGGTATTCCTTGTGAGTTATGGGAGAAGATGACAAGGGATCTTATGTTGATGGCTAAAAGAAGATGTAACAACAATGTACAATAGAAGATTTGATCTAATATATCAAAGTAGATACAAGATATATAAGTAAGAATATGTGTAACTAAAAATGGAAGAAGAAGAAGAAGGTGTTTGAATGCTGATTTTCTGTCTGACAGAGTCCTAGCATGTCCTGATACCCAAATCCAGTAGTCTGTGAATTGCAACTCTAAAACCTACATCTCTTTTTTATGTTCTGGGAACAGGTCAAAAGTGGTTCGACCTATACCTAGGTATAGGTCAAAGGTTCAACCTGTACCTGAGATGACTAAAATCACAAACAAAAATTTGATCCAAGCAAGTCTTCTAATTGTCCTTCCAGATCTGTAACAAGAATCTACACTCATAATAACAGGGTATAGGTTGAATGTTTGACCTATACCTGATACTATCAGAATTGGAACAAAAAAGTGGATCCAGAAAGTTCTTCCAATTGGGTTCCTAGATCTGTAGCTAAATTTGAATTTCAGACTTGCGCCTGCACACAAGAGAGAAGGGGAAATTGTTGGGGGGAGGGGCTTGCCTTGGTCAAGCCCCAGTTTAGGAATTAACCTTGAATTGAAATAAAGGAAATAATATCATGTAGAAGAAATTAAATCTAACAATGAAAATGTATCATACCACATAGATGCAATTATACTTAGTATGAGATCAAATATGTTAATGCAATAGCCTTGAATCAACACACGCAAAAAAGGAAATCATGTAAGACAAAACCTCATGTAGTAGATGCTTTTAATTCACCAACATATTTGATTGAAGAGGAATAAGAGGAAAAATTGAATGGATGAATTCAAATCTCCTCCCTTGATGGCCAACACCTTTGCCTCATATGGAGAAATAAGTTAGATCTGTAGAAGGACATGCATGAATGCTTTGATGGATGATGGATGAACTTGAATGCACAAATAGATTGATTTATTGCTTGAGAGTAGATGATCACTTACATAATAGTAGTAGGTATGAAAATGAGGGGGAGAAGTCTCTTTTTATAGTGATTTCAGGGTCCAAAATCACAAAGGCTGATTGTACTAGGCGGGAAAATGAAAACACCTTGCATTGGGCCCAAAACCCACCAATTTTAAACTACCGAGGTAGAGGTTGAAAGTGGTTTGACCTATACCTAAAAGGTGCTAAGTTCAAGGTAAATTTGTGGGATTCAAGAGGTGTTAGGTGGCTTGGGGAAAATGAAAAGATAAGTGGAAAAGTGATCATGAATGCATCCAAATATTGAAATTGGGCACCAGAGGGAAATGATTTATGTGAATGGATGGGTAAATGGGAAATTGTGCATAGAGATTAGAGCCAGCATAGAGTTTTGAGAAATATTGAATGAGAAGGTAGGACCTTGATTTAAATTATGTATGCAATTAAGTGCAATGCGAGGTCCTAACATAAAGAGCACACTAAAGAGGTATAGGATGGTCCTAAAATGAACATAACATAAAGTGCTTACTTTTTAGGACTATACATTTAGCCCTCACTTTAGCGAGAGTATGAGACAAGCTCATACTCACAGTAAAGGAAGAGACAAAAGAAAGAAAGAAAGAAAGATGATTGCGGCGAATTTTAAGTAGATAAGACATCACCAAGTCTAAGGACATAAGCCCCAAAACTAAGGATCCTAACTACACATCCATGCATAAGGGCACAAAAAAAAAGAAAAGAGAAAAAGAAAAGACAAAAAAAAAACAAAGGGGTTAATACAAAAATAAAACTCCAAATTAACTAGTGAAAGAGACCTTGATCAGGAATGTCTCAGCCACTAATATCATGTATATACAGCTATTGAAAAGGAACAAGTGACCACATATGAAGACAAAGAGCATCACTAACGATGATACCAACTCCATGATTTAACCTAATAGCTTAACCATGATAGCGGTGGGGGAAGAGAGAAAGAGAGGAGTGTAATTACCTCACCTAGTAAGATTGTATGTCTTATCGTGAACCATACAAAAGATAGGATTGAAAATTCTAGCAGGTTGTATGCCATGCTAGTCAATTCTATCTAAAAACCTACGCCTACTGGTGAATTTGCTTGTGCACCTCATGAATGGATACATATCCTATACATTCATGAAGATTATTTTTGTATATGTTCACCTCATGGATGGATACAAATCCATTATATCCATGAAGATTGGTTTGTATATGTGCACTCCATGGATGGATACAGATCTTCTATATTCAATGGGGATTGGTTGTATGTAAAAAATACCTAAGAAAAATGTGCAAGAGAGTGTACAAGGGAGGCCATATATATTCCCCCCTCCTTATGATGGCTACATAGTAGACATAATAAGGAATAGAATCACGAATACCTACTTCCAACAACAAGGAGATATCCTTAAAACAATAATGCATGTCATAAACATAGCTAAAAGTGTTACCTCTTATAAGCTAAGAGAATAGATACTGGTGAAAGGATATTATGCTTGTGAGAAGAGACCCTTGAAAGGAAGAGATCTTGTTTACAAGACACCAACCTTTAAGAGGAGTGCCTAAACAAAAATAACATCTTCAAGACAAAGAGGGGGAAGAGGACAATAATGCACCCATTGAGCCCCCTATTACTAGGTGAAATAGGGATTCTTGAAGAAGGATGATAAAATTTAAGACACAAAGTAAGGGAATACGTTTATAATGAACATAATTTGGAAATTAAAGAAGAGGTGATGATCAAGGATTCATACCTCGTGCATAAGAGAGAATCACAATCAAAGTAACAATTCTTTATAGGAAAAGAATCACATGATAAACAAATGCCACGGTACAAAGTAAAGTATATCCTTAGACAAAAGATAAAAAATGTACATGCAACCTCCCCCCCCCCCCAAGTGTGAAGGCAAGGTAAAATATATATAATACACCCTTAATGAAAGGCAATTTATAAAAGATATATAATTTTAAGAAAAATAAGCAACATATTAGAGAAAACTCATAATGTAAAATAAACATATATGCTAGAAAATACATCACATATAAAGCAAGCAAGTCATGAAGGAAAGAAAGGAAATAATGAACTATGCATGATTATTGAATGATGAACATTCTATGTCTAGTCATAAAAAGCGTTGTTAAGTATATACATTAGGATATTTCATGTAACAAAGTATCTTATGCCTAAATAAATATATCATAAAATAATGAAAACCATAGAGAGATGAAAGGGGATAGAAATAAACTACATTATATCATCTTAGTGGTCATCCCAATTATACAAGATATGTACTCCCAAGTAAGGAAGAAATTGTAACAAGGATACTTAATCTTGGTAGGAAAAAGATCGTGTAACATGAAATCCATACATGAGAGGACATGATGGTATAAAATATATGAACGAAAAACAAATAATGTACCCTTGAAATAAAGGAGAAAGAGATGAGAAAGATAATTAAATATTTTAGACACCAAAATTTGTCCATTACCCTTATCCTAGCCAATTAAATAGATATTTGTTATTTATTTAATAATCCTTTATCCTACCTTTAATTAAATAAATTTGCATTTATTTAATTAATAATCCCCTTTGACCCCTTACTCTTGATTAAATAAATTTACATTTATTTAGTCTTATCCTATCTCATTTCCCTAAAGTTTTATTAATTCCTAAATTAATTCAACTAACCTAGCTTATTTCCCTTTTCTCCCACTTGGAATTAAATATTATATTTAATTCTATTTGAGCACATGGCTCCTGACTTTAACCCTCACCTAACCTCACTAACCTAACCTCACTAAACTAACCTAACCCATCCTTCTAAACAAACCAACCCATTTGCCAATTAATTAATCCTAATCTCCAACCTAATCACTCCTTAATCATTTGCACAATCCTAATCAATGGATTAGAAAAACCCAAGTCACATGTGACTCTTACACCATCTCTTAAAAAGTCTTACACATATCTTACATCTCTTACAAAGCCTTACATACCCTTATAGATATTACACCTTTTTCCCCCTTCACACATGAACCAAAGTTGCTCATACATGTGTGAAAAACCTTGGTCATCTCACCCTCTCACACCTTTTGACTCATTTCATTGAGCCACCACTTACCAAAGTTTCTCACACATGTGTAACCAACCTTGGTCTTCTAAGCCCCTTAAACCTTGTCATTGGCCCATCACTATCAAGGGTTGCTTACAAATGTGTGAGCAACTCCCCCCCTTTGAATAGTCAAACCCTAAGTCCACTTGAGCTCCACTTGACCTCCAATTGGCCTCCACCTCATGGCCACATCATTTATCCTATGCAATCCTATCCCTTCATCCAAATTTGAATCCCGATCATTCATTTTCATCAAAATCCTATAAATTGAGAGCTCTCATACTCACTTCAACAAGGATCTTTCATCACAATGTTATGTTGTTGTTTTTGAGCAACCACATACCCTCAACAAACAAAAATTATCCACACTTAGTTTGGAGGTTTTCATATTATCTTTTGAGTGGTTTAAAGTCTAATTTCTCATTTCTATTCATTTATATGCATATTTACTTCCATATCATATTGAGGTATACATAAAATATGTTAGAATGAGCTTAGTTTCTTAGGTTTATTCTTTTTATTATATTTTTTATGCTATACATTCTAGCACACCCGGTGGGACCCACTTCACGGGTCATTACTAATCCTCTAATATATTTTTGAGTATTTTTGTGAGTATTTGAACTTGCAGGTTAAAAGAGTACTTGGAGATCAACTTCTAAAAAGAGGCCAAAATCGTGAAAATAGCCTCACGGTTGTGCTTGGAGGAGCCAAGAGACAACTTTTGACATATAACTTTCTATCTTTTGTTCACTTTACTTTTCGTAACTTGTAGGAAGTATATACATTATATATATATATGTTTAAATTCTCATTTTTTGCATATCCATGTTTGTGGTAAATAAATAAAAAATCTCTCTATTTCTCTGTTTTACTAATATATTTTTTTAAAAAATAAATAAATAGTATTGCTTTTATTTCAATATATATATATATATATATATATATATATATATATATTAAAAAAACAAAAAAAACAAATAATAAGAATCAAAATAACAAAAAATAATAATAATTTAACAACCCTCTTGGGCCTGCGATCTCCACAGACCCCGCGGGACTGTGGGACCATAGACCTGCGTGGGTTGTCGAGACCACAGTCCCCCCACGGGCTGTGGAGACCACAGGCCGTGTGGGCTGTGGTGACCACAGGCCGCATGGGTATGTGCAGGGATAACTTTTAGAAACCCCCTCCTAGGAAAAAGTGTAAAATCTTGGCGAATCGTACATTAATTTAGGAGAAATTTTTTATTGATGATGGCGATTTTTTTTTCCAAATCAGGAAAATAATATAAAGGCGTAGGCAATTTTTTCCCTGTCGCATGAAAATTCCATAAAATCCTGGCTAATTATAAATTAATGTGGGGGAAAATATATAATATACGAGGCGAATGATTTTCTTGTGAAGGTAAAAAAAATATTTGTACTGGCGATTTTTATGTGTCGTTTGAAAATATATTTATTTTATTGGCTAATCTATTGTTAATGGAAAAATAAATATTTTATTTGGCGATTTTCAAAAGATGGGGCTCATCAATGCGTCATGTGAGCCAATGCCAACTAATATTAAATATCTTATTTGAGACTGTTTGATTATCCTAGATCAATGGTTGAAGTTTAATTTCGGCCCAATTTTGTGAAGGAAACATACTTTTCCAAGAAGTCACCAGAATAATGACATGTAACATTGTAATTAATGCAACATCCAACGAATATCACTTTTATTTGTTGCGAATATAACTGATCACACATGGACACATAACCTAATTAGTAATATCCATTGTTTTATATTGTTAAATGTATTATTTGAGACCATTTGATCATCCTAGATCAATGGCTGAAATTTAATTTTGGGCCAAATTTTGGAAGGAAACTGACTTCTACAGGAAGTCATCAGAATGATGACGCATATCAAGCCTTAAAAAGTACACCGTAACCATGATCGTTGATTACTACTGGTTATTTGTCTACGTGGACGGTGGATAGTGCAACTGCAACTTGTAACTTGAAAAGAAATAAATGCCTTGTCAATGACATTCTTTAACTGTCATCTTTAATTGTCAATAGTACACATGCATTTATGGGAAAGATTTACATTTAGATATGAAATATTAAGGACAGTCGATTTAAATCTCTCACACGCATAATACACATAATGCATTTATGGAAAATGCATTAAATACGATTAAAGAAAGAATAATTATTAATTGCTAAGTATCTGTGATCACTACTATCAATCAAGGGGTCGGGGCTATTTATAGACCATCTGGCTTCTTTCTTCTTCATTTTTCTTTTGGTAGATTAAGAGTCAGAGCTGCCAGTGGTAGAAATTTTGCCTCTGGTTTTAAGGTTTAGGTTTTTAGGTCTTTAGGATTTCAAAAATTAAAGATGGATACACCAATCCATTTGAGATGCACATCCCCAGATGGCCAAAGGTCCTTTTTGGGCAATGTCTCAGAAGAAATCCTCACTTCCGTTTGTAGGGAGGTTGGTGGCGACGCTTTTATAAATTCTAATGTGCTGATGTTATTGGGTCGAGAGTTCCTTGAAAATGTTGACAAACACCACGTCTATACGGACATTACGTCCCAATTTTTTGCGTCTCTCGTCGACCTCGGAGGACAGAAGGTGGATATGCTGATGTTGTTGAGGAAGGTTTTTAAAGAGAAATTATTGAAGGACGATGTCAATGTTGTTTTTGCAGAATTAGGAGTGGGGATCCCTTCGCCAAGAGATATACAAAAGTTTTTGGTGTCGGGCAGAAATGTGGCCAGACAACCCTTTCCGTTGAACCTCAATGATGAGCAACTAACGTGACATAGGAAATGGGCACGACTTGGGAGGGATTTTATCCAAAAATGGGTTTACACATGGCTTGACGAATTCTCAGAGAATATCCTCTCTGGAAAATTCTACTCAGATGAAAGGGAAGATGAAGATCCTTGATTCCCTAGTTTACCCATTCCCGTTACCCTGGTCTTTTGACAATGGACATGCAAAGTTTCACTTTTTTTTATACCGATAAGATGTTGCCTTGTAGGTTTTTGTTTTTATTGTACGATGTAATTTTATGAAAAAAATAGTAATAAAATTTTTTCAAGTTCATTTCAATTTTCTTTTTATGGGTACAAAAAATGATTCTTAGACTTCTCCATGATTACAATATTTTAATTAGTTGCTTTACCTGTGTATTAGAAATTTAAGTATATACTTAAGCGATGGATTAGTACTTCCATTTTTAAATCTGAAGACCGAGATTCTGAATTTTTTAAACGATTAAGTTTCTTTATCAGTACAGAGCAAGTTTCTATTTTTAATTTGCCAATGTGTCATATCGATGTGTGAGTATAAGATAGAAATAATTGAATTAAAATCTAAATCAGACTACATTGTAAAACTAAAAATTTAATAACATTTATTAAATGTAATAAATAATACGCTGAAGTTGTAATTTAAAATGATTAAGTGACACTCACACATGTCCTAGTGACATCAAATGACAAGCCAAAAGTTAATGGGACCTGTGATAGTGCTACAGTGCCAGCGACCGTTGGATGAGCACATATCAACGACGTGTGGTGTATTTTGGGCTGAAAGGGAAAATAAACCCCATTTTTGCAAACCTATTCCGAAATAATGTAAATGAACTCAAAATCACAGAGTCATAGAATAAGTATCACTTACCTTTACCTCAAATTAAAATGCAGCAATGCAGTCGCGACTCGCCAATGCAGTATACAGTTGCACTCAATAGTCTGAAACTTCTAAAACTTCGCTATCGATCAAATATAGAGATATCATAGAGATATCAGAATGTTTTTATACTAATCCTTATTTGTCAAATTCGGCGGGAGGTATTAGGTATACAAATATTTGGTGAAGCTCGCGTAATTATAACATGTCTTTTGTTATTTTTGAGGCAATTATGGGTTGTCCAATACCTTCGCATGATTAATAAAGTTGGCTAAATTACATTGGTTAGAGACACGGGTCCATAAAATGCCAGGCAAATTTGGGGCTGCCTATAAATATATATGTATAAAATGATTGGCGAATATAGGCCATCGATTTGGGGTTGCTTAGAAATTATACGCGAATGTTTTAAATTTATGGGGACCAAAATTTATATACCATTGGCGATAATGTGTAAGAAATGAAAAAATTAAATAAACCGATGGGCGATGGGCCCAGGCTTTGGACCCAATATTAATAAATGTCGAGCGATAGGGTCAATCCAATATGTGAAAAATATTCGCCAATTCAGGGGTCGCCGACATGCGACATTCGCCAAATGGTGAATAATCGCCACTAAAGTTTTCCCTGGGCATGTGTCCATACACCCCACAATAAACATCCTGCTCGAAAAAAAACCCCCAAAAATATACGCCTTAAATTTTTTTGAATTTATTTTATTTTTAAAAAAAAAAAGTTTCAAATCTATTTTTTAATAATTGTTATTAACGTTTTTAATAAGATTTTTAACTTTACCTATTTTCCTTTTTTGCAGGGACCCAACCCCTAGGCATATGGGTGACCAAGGGCTTTGATAAAACTTTCAGCCCTCTCTATCCAACCTGTGGTCACATGGGGCCCAGGGACTGACAACTAGGGGCTTGTTTTTGCCCCTTTCATCCTTGCAAACTAATAAAGGAGTAGTTTCACAAAAACACTTATAACTTTCACATACAAGCTCTGATTTTGACGATTCAAAAAGTGTTGGAAAGATGATTGAGGCCTCTTTCCAAATCTGCAATCCCTTCATCTAGATTATTTTTAAAACATCAGGTGCACACCTTAAAATTCACCCCTTGTTTGTAATTTTAAAACACTCATAACGTTTGCATACAAAATCATTTTTCAGTCATTTGTTTTTAAAATTTATCAAAAAGTATAAGGAATTTGATTTTGCAATAATTTTTAGCCTTATACAATCTGTTTGAAGTGTTTTCCACACATTTGAAAATTGGGATTAAAATAAACCTTTCAAATTTGGGTTTGGAATTAAAAAGAACAAGTGTATTTTAAACCTCAAGATCACGTACGTATTCTCTCCTCTCACCCCTTCAGGTGATCTTGAGTGCACAAGAAATACGTGGTCTTGTTTTCATTTTTTAGGAGGTCTGCTTGGGGATTTGATCACCTCAAGAGATGACCTCAACTCCCAAGTTTCGACAGAGTATAGATATCAAGAAGTGAATCCCAAGACACCTCTCTTGGAAGTAGAATCTTGTCACTCTTGGTTAAGCCCCAAATAACTTTATACCTTTGGGAAGTGAAAGTGGAGATTTTGGTTACCATCTCCTCCTGGCTGTGTGACATTATTCTCTTTCATCGATGGATTTGGGCCTCATGTACCTTTCGTATATCGAGGACATTCCCTTAGTTGAGCTTGTAAATCCTATTAGAAATCTCAATAGGCTTGTTGGTGTGTTTGATGTGCTTGAATGTTTAAAACCTTCCCCATTTGCAGCGAAAAGTGGACACACCATCCAAATTAAGCCTTACAAATTTTGTCTTCTATATAATTTAATTGTATATGTTGCATGTTTAAATTCAAAAAATCCAAAAAAATCATAACATTCAAAATCCAAAAATAACATAAACTTTGAAAACACAAAAACATCATAAAATTTATTAAAAGAAACTCAAAAACATCAAAACATTGCAAAAAAAGACATTCTTGTTTAAGTCTACTTTTTCCTCCAAGTCAAGTTGTCCACATCATCTCCACATCACTTCCTATATCTATCAATTTCATCATAATCACATCTCTTATCCTAATCACCTTCTTAATCATTCAAACCATTCCTATGTTAGTAATAACTGAGAGGGGGGGGGGGGGGGGGAANGGGGGGTGAATCAGTGGCCTCAAAAATTTATCCTTCAAACTTAACCACCAATCAATAACCTCAGATTATTATGTCCCTACAAGATGCATGCCATGAAATAATAATAATGATTAACTATCTGTTGGTGTTCTCTGTCACTCCTTATTCTTTCTTGATTACTGATAAGCAGTATAACTATTTACCGAAACTCAGTAAATAAGCAGAGTATACTGATCAATCCAGTGTTAACTATGTCATATACAAAACAATAAAGAAATGAATCATACACACATAACACATGAATTTTTAACGTGGAAACCCTGTTAGGGGAAAAACCACTAGGACCGGTACCCCAAATTTTCACTCTTCTGAAGTGAGCCTTGTT
>MU228089.1:67304-78177 GCA_018584345.1 Thuja plicata | reverse complement strand
TGCCTTTGTCTCCCTGTTCTTTTGGGAGACCTTCTGAGAACACTAAACCTTCTACGGCTTCTCCTCCAACAAAGTATGGTGGTACCTTTGTACAAGCCACAGTACCATTAGAAGAAGAAGCTAAAAATAAAGCAATCAAAGCTTGGATCTATAAAGGAGAAGACAACTCTGAAAATACTCCTCCTTGTGACATAAAACCTGGGCAATATGGCAAAGGTTTATCTATTATGCAATGTTTTGGTTATAAAGGAGATGGTCCCATAGGTGTGAATCATAAGGGATTGATTGCACCACTTGAAGCTATTGGTCGCAGAACACGCGACTCTACAGGTATAGGCTTCTAGAAACTCACATTCGAATTGGGAATAAATAAGTTTGTACCTCGAGAAGATAAGAAACCAACATCTCAGGAAACACCTCAAGTTGCAGAACCTGAAGACAGCTCTGATGAGGATACTTTTCCTTATCCTATTCCACCAGACCTGGCAGCATTCTTTGCTGAACTAGATAACTTTGTGCCACGTGTCAGTACTGTAGACACTGATAGCGATTCTGACACCACCACTTCAATTTCTCCATTAACTTATGAAGAGTGGAAAGACATATATACTCTGAACCCTAGCCATCAGAGTGATTTATTCATACCACCACACTTTCAAGAATAGTTTGATCAAGAATTCCAGTCACTTCTCCTTACACAAGAGGCAAGTGATGATACAAACACTACTGAGGTATCTGGGTCAACAGGTGCTCATTTGACCATAGCAGAAGTTCTAGGTAGAACTCATCCCAACTGGGGACAAAGAGTTGATTTTACTCACGTCCTTGACATGAGACCTAATGATGAAATAGACTCCCATGAATATGAGTTTGATAGCTTATCCTATGCCACTTCTGACAGAGATACATATATAGCAAATGCATATGAAAACCTTCTCGAAGTAGGTGAATGGTCTAGTGTAGGGTCACATGAGTGTGACTCCCTAGGTGTTAACATGTCGTCTACTACGGTCGTTAGGAATCAAAGGAATTTGACTATACCTTTGGAAGAGATCACTTTGGGCTCGACTTACTTGTCCATGCCTTTGATGGTTATACCATGAACGTACTTGAACATGTCACTCCTCTTTCACTTTGCCATCCTGAGCTTATAGAATGGAACTCTACCTCCCCATCTAATGAAGTCCTTATGTTCCAGAATGATTACGCTCTTGCCTGTTACCTACACGCTGTCAAACCTGTAACGTCTCCTACCAGCGAAGCAAGTGTCAACATGACTGAGGCCGACATCAAGCATCTTAGTCACAAAATAAAAAGAAGAAAAAATAGGCACTCTGATGGTGAAAACCATGTTGTGGCAGTATCAGAGCCTAAAATAGTCAAAATAAAAGACGTATCCAAAGGTGAAAACCTCTCTGAGGCGCCTGAGGATGAGATACTTGATGCGCTTCTGAGTCATTTTCAGGAAAGATCATCTATTCTTATTGAACCAACTCAACCTATCAACTTGGGTATAGAGGTAGAACCTCAGATTATTCACTTGGCACAATCCCTATCAGAGGCAGAAAGAGAGGAATTCATCACATTCTTCAGAAAGAAAAATATTAACTTTGCATGTAAATATTCATATATGCCTGGATTAGACCCTAATCTAATCATGCATCATCTATCCATCACACCAGGTGTTAAGCCTGTCAAGTAGAAGCTTCGTAAAATGCATCCACACGTAGCTCTACTTGTCAAAGATGAATTAGAGAAATTGCTTAAGGCAGTGTTTATCAGAGTCATTGATTATGTAGAATGGATCTCTAATATTGTTCCAGTGTCCAAACATGATAAATCTATAAGAGTCTGCACAGACTTTAGAGACCTGAATTTGGCATGTCCTAAGGATGATTTTCCATTACCTAATATTGACATGATCGTAGATATGAAAGATGGGTATGAAATGTACTCACTAATGGATGGTTTCTCTGGTTATAATCAGATAAAAATTGTGCCAAAAGACCAAGAGAAAACAACTTTCACATGTGCCTGGGGCACCTTCTGTTGGAATGTCATGCCCTTTGGACTCAAAAATGCCGGTGCTACATATCAAAGAGCAGTTACTGCTATATTTCATGATATGATGCATAAAACAATGGAAGATTATGTGGATGACACTTTGGCTAAGAGCATGCACCAAAAGAAACATCTTGCTGATCTAGGTCCTATACTAGATCATATGGAACAATTCAGTCTAAGGCTCAATCATAAGAAATGCGCATTTGGCGTAACATCTGGTAAGTTACTTGGCTATATCATCTCGGCCAAAGGTATTGAAGTAGATCTTGCAAAAGTACAAGCTATTCTGGAAATGTCGCCACCTAAAAATATCAGACAAATGAGAGGACTTCAAGGCTGACTGCAGTCTATCCGGCATTTTATCTCTCAAATGGTGGACAAGTCACAACCATTTACCAAGACTTTACACAAGGGTGTGACTTATCAGTGGAATAAAGAATGTGATGAAGGGTTCACGCAAATCAAGCAGTATCTTACAAACCCACCAATCTTGATGCCCCCATTCATGGGAAGCCACTTATACTTTACATATCTGCTACAGATACATCATTGGGTATCCTATTGGCTCAAGAAGATCAGCACAAGAAATACAGGGTTATCTATTACATTAGCCGAACTCTGGTCTCATATGAAATAAAATACTCTACTATAGAGAAGGCTTGCCTTGCAGTGGTGTTTGCTTCACAAAAATTGCGACATTATATGTTGGATCATACTACACATCTAATTGCTAAAATTGACCCTCTAAAATACTTACTCAGTAAAGCTACCCTCACAGGTAGACTGGCTAAATGGGTCATGCTCCTCAGTGAGTTCGATATTGAATATGTTGAAAGGAGAGCCATTAAGGGCCAAGCAATAGAAGATCAGTTAGTGGAAGCACCTCTAGTTGATCATCAACCATTGCACATTGAATTTCCAGATGAGTCCATATTACTTCTTACACATCGCTCATGGACTATGTTTTTCGATGGTTCATTTACCCAACAGGGGTCAGGTGCTGGGATCCTATTCATTACACCTCAAAGATACTCATTACCAAAAGCATACAAAATGTTGTTTCCTTGTACAAACAACATTGCTGAGTATGAAGCTCTCATCAATGGTATGAAGATCGCCCTTGAGTGGCACGTGGATGAACTAAATGTTCTTGGAGATTCCCAATTGGTCATCAATCAGGTCAATGATATCTATCAGACAAGGTATGACAAGTTGATACCTTACAAATGGTTGGTTGATGATATTAAACAATATTTTACTCACATCACATTTCAACAGGTTCCGAGGGCAGATAATAAAGCAGTAGACGCCATGGCCACTCTTGCCTCTATGCTGCAAATGCCTGAAAAATGATTTTAGACATGAATTCCTGGTGGAGACGTTACACTACCCAGCCTATGACTCCCCTGACTCCTGGATGATCTATTTTTTCATAGGACATGACTCATCCTGCTACCACCACATCTTCTCCTACCTACATGACTAGATTATTTCGGACACTTACTCCCAGAATGAGAAACATCACCTAATCTGCAGTGCTTCACGGTTCATCATCATCGCTAATGACTTGTATAGATGTGGTCTAGACGGTACCCTCCTTAGGTTTTTAGAACCCAATGAGTCCAAACAAGCGTTAGTAGAGGTGCACGAAGGCATCTATGGGTCACACTCTAACAGCCTGACATTAGCCCGCAAACTTATTAGAGCTGGTTACTACTGGCCAGACATGGAAAAAGAAGCAACACAGTTTGCTAAGTCTTGCAAACAATGTCAAGTACATGGAAACCTGATTCATGCTCCAGCCAAGGAGCTGATTCCATTCATTACTTTCTGGCCATTTCAACAATGGGCCTTTGATTTAGTGGGTCAGATCTACCCCTCGTCCTCTAATAGACATAAGTTTATCATTATAGCTACGGATTATTTTACTAAGTGGGTGGAGGCAGTCCCTCTCACCGTTGCCAGTGGAAAAACAGTAGCAATGTTTATTCTCAATTACATCATCTGCAGGCATGGTGTACCCTCAGCGATTATCATAGATAATGGGGGACAATTTAAAAATAAGGATTTGACAGAGCTATTCTCTAAGTTCAAAATTACTCAACACTGGTCTTCCATCTATTATCCTCAGGGTAATGGACAGGTGGAAGCTTCCAAAAAAACAATCCTTAAGATTCTGCATCGCATAGTGCATAAATTCAGACGAGATTGGCATCTTCGGATCAATCCAACTCTTTGGGCATACAAGACAAGTATAAGAACACCAATAGGGGCTACACCCTATGCGTTGGTTTATGGAGTAGATGCTGTGCTACCTATTGATGTCGAGATTCCTTCTCTGCGAGTCTCTCTAAAAGGCCTCATCACCGATGAAGATACTAGAATATCTCAACTACAAGAGCTGGAATTACTTGATGAACATCACCAAGTGGCATTCGATCACCTGAGAGCATACCAAAAGAGGATGTCTAAAAGCTATAACAAGAAGGTTCGACCAAGAGACTTCCAAGCGGGTGACCTCATTCTGAGGGAGAACCCTAAGAATCAACAACATCAGGTCCAGAAAGGCAAGTTTGAACCTAATTGGCTCAGTCCATATATTGTTACTGCAGTGTTTGGGTTTGGTACCTATCAACTCTCTACTACTGAAGGAGAACAACTCAAAGAGCCCATCAACGCTCTTCATCTGAAGCGGTTCTACAGCTGAGACATCTTCAGTATGCTCATGTATATACTAAAGTCCTGAAAAAAAAATTCTAAAAATCTGAAAAAGTCTAGAAAAAATGATCATCTTAGTGAAAACCTAGCGATGGGCACTTTGATGTATCTCCAAAAAAATTATATATTCCAAAAATAAAAAAAAATTAAAAAATTGAAAAATACAAAAAAAAAAGAGAAAAAAAAAGTGCCATTGATGAAAACCTGGAAAACAGGCGTCATGGTAGCAAAAAAAGAATTTCTGCCAAGAAGGTGAAAACCTAGTAAATAGGCACCTCTTGTTCCACAATGCTATATCTATCACAGCACCCCTTGGCTTTATACATTTTCTCTCCCGCATTGCTACTTTCCTACTTTCATTTGCTTTCAGTTCCTGTCAAGACACCAACTCACATGGATTGAAACTGGTCATACTCTCGGGGCAACCCTCCTGGTCTTGGGGGCATTGTCTTATTATCTTTTGGATCTCTTTGTGACTGTCACCAGTGGTTCTCACTACATCTGCCTACTGTCACTTAGCTTATACAGAGTTCTCTCTTCTTGAGAATCTCTCTCACATCAGTCACTAGTGGTTCTCACTGCGCCTGCCTACTGATGTATAGCTTATGCTACAATCACTTCATTTGAGCATCTCTTTTGCATCAGTCACTAGTGGTTCTCACTTTGTCTGCCTACTATCGTTACTCTATCTAGATTGTTCACATTTGTTACAATTGGATTTATACTCACACGCTCTATCTATTGATACTCAGTCTTGACGATTCTATGCTTTAGTCTGTACTTATCTTTTAGTCACTTTTGTGACACTCTGGTTCCTTTGCGAATCCTCTTGACTTGTCATTGATTCAGTGCCATACGCTTGGGGGCAATCACATCTGGTTTTTCCTCGCAACATACGTCAATTCAGTCATCATTACTTGGGGGCATGGGCTCCCCATTTGATCACATCTTTGGTTTACACCTGAGTCAGTAATCTTGTCATTTCTCAAGGACAACTCTCTACTGACACAAACTAGTGTTTTTAAACACCACCATAAACAGTGTTTTTTAACACTATCTTTGGACACATCTGTGTTTTTTTAACACACATCAGATATCTCAAACGTAAAACATCTTTTGATAACAATCAAACACAAGGCACTCACAAGCACAACGGTGTTTTCAACACCTCATACACATCCACATTCGCAAAATTTGAAACAGGCTGAGCTATGCTTGAATATTTCTTTGTATGCTGTCTATTCTTATGGATTTCATTAACATTTTCTTTGTCTACTGCTTGTTGGCATAGTCTCGATGATCTGACAACGTGAAATAAACAGGGTGTATGTGATAAGAGCTCTCGCAACAAGGTGGAACAGCCTCACATCCCTTGATCTTGTTTATTTGTATGCCATGGTGAGGTCGGTACTATCTCCTTGCTTGTTATTACTCTGTTTGTTATTGTCTTGCTTGTTATTGCTCTATTTGTTATCATTTTCCTTGTTATTGATCTATTTGTTTATGCATGATCACACTCATAGTTATCTTGGCTTTGAATGCCTCGATACTAGTGTACTCTTGCAACATTAACTGGAAACAATGTTTAGGTCATCTTGGCTTTTGTGCCCTGGTGCTTACATTCGTTTCCTACATTTTATCCGATGATAAGTCATATTCATATCCTTATGGTTGCATTGTGGCGCCAGTAAGGGTTGTATCAACTTTGATGTTCCAAAAAAATGCTCAATAATGATAAATATACGATGGGTCTCACAACCATGTCCTAGAATTGCACCTTCATATTGCATCTAGCATAGGATTGCATTTTCATTCTAGACTTGCATTGTGGCAATGATTCAGTGTTCTCTTCATTGCATTCTTTTGGGTTCATACTTTAGGGAGTTCTTCTTCTTCACCATTCACGTTTCATCACGACTGCACAGGTGTTCGATCCTCGCTCTCGTTTCTTCACATGTTCTTTTGGTTAGCATTTGTCGTCCTGCATGAGATGTTAGTACCATATACATATTCATATTCACCTTTTATAATTATCCATACATTACATTTACATTTTCATTTACATATTGCATTTGCATAAATCATTTACATACACACATCTTTACATTCATACATGTGCATTTCATACATATCTTTCAAACATGTTCATCCATTTGCATACATTCTAAACATCTAAGCATATAGGAAACATCTCATAAATGAACAATATACAATATGCAATGATACCAAAAGATGAGCTCACATATATATATATATATCTAATGTGTCGATACAAATACAAAATGGTGCTACTCGAGCACGATCTATCTCAAAATGGTGATATAATACAAAGATGCCAATGCATCAGATACATCCTATGATCTCATATCTCTTTCTATCAGCCTAACTCTGGCCCTCTCCATCATCACCTAGAGGAGGTGGAGGTGGGGCCCTATCTAGAGGAGGCGCCCTCTGTGCTCCCTCTGATCCTCTCGCATAAATTGAGAATCTGGCTACCTGAGATGCCTCGTCAGGCACTGCACCTATATAGGAGGCATAGTAGTATGTTGCTCGTGCCGTCTACTGACGCACCTCCTCCTATGACTCTCACAAATGATCCTGGAGAACATGTATCTCCCTATCTCAGTCCATCAACCGAGCATCTTGCACAGCCACCTGTATCGTGAGGTCTCCCACCTATCTAGTGAGCTGCCTCACCCTCTCTCGCATGCACCGCTGTGGGTCCTGCTCTGCCTCCTGCATAGGATGATCCTCCTACTGTGCCTCCTCCTATGGAGGTACCTACTACTCCTCCAACTACGCTGCAGTCCATCTCTGGGACTGCCTAGTGCTACTGCTGCCACTAGCTCCTGCATCCATCCCCATCTGTCGGGTGGGGATGTCCATCTGTACTGTCCTGGGTCATGGACCCTGCTGCGCCCTCTACTATGGTGGAGGCATCTGTACCTACTGTACCTATGGCTGCACTACTTATGGGGGTACCACCTGTCCTCTACCTGTTGTACTCACTGGATCTGTAAACCTCAGGAAGGGATGCGTGATGAAATGCTCCCTATACTTGGCAGTGACGCCGACATCCGCCATATCCCTTAGGTAATCCCACTGAACTAGGACCAATGATCAGATGTCTATCATGGTACGCCCCTGGTCTAGTGGGGTACCCCAGCCTCTCCTCACCTCGTCAGCGAATCTTGAATATACCATGTAATCCTGTGAGATGTCTTGTGGGCGACCGAACTGCCGCCATACCCGCCTCTGTGAAAATCTCTTAATGACTGTAATGGTGTGACCAATCATCACACAGGAGCAGAACATGTGGCTCAACTGCTCCGCTGCATTGTCCCAAGCCTTTGTGAGCCTCCACGGCCTCCATATCACTGCTGATAGGTCATCGAGCTGAGCTCGCCACTGATCAATCTTACCCAGTGCGGGCTGGGTAACCATGCCTCTATATCTACATATATAAGGCTCGAAGGGCTGCCTCATATCCTCGCATATGGGTCTGGTGATGGGAAGATGCTCCCATGCCCATATCTATAGCACAAACACGCTGGTAGCCATACTCTTCACCTCTCGATAGACAATCTCATGCATCTCATGATACATGTGTGCAAGCATGCATTGACCCCATCCATAATGTTGTGGTCGGGCCATCATCAGCTGTAGCATCCTGCCCCAGCCACACTCTAGACTGTTTTGTCCATGGTCAGGCATCAAATAGCACCCAAGGAAGCATGTTAGTACTACTGGAAACCTATGGGTCACCCCATATGAACTGATCAGATCCTCCCATGGGATCGCTCTGCCCATCATAAGGTCATCCTAGAAGATCTCTCTCAATGCTGCTGTGCCCACTTTGGGCCGTGTCTCGTACTCAACTTTGGTCCCAACGAATGGTATCCTTAGGATCCTATAGATATCCTCGGGAGTGATAGTCATCTCCCCCTGTGGTAGGTAAAATGTGTTCATTCTTGAATGGAAATGCTCAACCAAGGCACCCAATAATCTATGATTTACTTGAATCTTGGGTATATCACATAACGTACTCAGTCCCAATGTAGCTATGTGTGCTATCTCGGCATCATCTAGACAAGATATCAACCTGTTGATGGCTGGATGATGCGATCTGAAAGCAATATCGGGAAAGTCAACCTGCAAGACATGCAAACAACAGAGCACTATCAGTAATCGACAATAATTAGAGCATAATGCAGTAAGAAAGCATTCAAGACATCCTACAGACATTAATGACACTGACGCAAAAGCTATTGGATGCGACACAGACTGATTTCATGCTGATTTTGATCATTTTTTTCATACGAACATGCAAAATTTTGCGCGAAGAAGTTCTTCGTATCACGCGATATTTCAATTTTGCACAACTTTTTATGCCAGTTTGCACGAGAAAACGCCTTCCAAAAGGATTTTTCACGCGACATTGGCTACTTACCCGTGCGAGTGTTTGCATCGAGTGGCGCAAAGAAGTAATTTCTTCGCGCAAGCTTTCCCTACAGGGCGCGCGAAGAAACTACTTCTTCGTGCAATGAACTGCGACCCAAAACTTAAAAAATGTGAAAAACATGCTAAAAATTGACCTAAATGCATCAAATTTGAATTGCGGAGAGGTTTATCAAGTACTTACAGGTGGTCTGTATGCTGCAGGCTGGCTGTGTCTCCTGGATCGCTTGAATCGATGGCTACTATAGGGGACCACCATTTTTTCTTTTACTCAGAGCTCTTTTCTCACAAAGTCAAAGGGTTGAAATGATTTGAAAATGACCCTTTTCGTCCTTATATAGGTTTTGACCTAATTTTTCAAAGTGCTATGTTTTGCGTGAAAATTGCACCACTACCTAATTTGACCATCCTGAATCCATTTTCGTGATCAAAATTGAAAGCTGACACTTCTATATAGCTCAAAATTGCATTTTAAAATTTTTTGAGATCGACGTGATCAGACACTTGTGTAGTCACCCTTTTGACATTGCTTTCTCGTCGAAATCTTATCATATCATCATTTTCTGAAATCTTTGAATTTTTTCTTCAAAAGTCAACTTTGGTCAAATTTGGTCAACCCCAATCAAACTTGGTCAAACCAGACCTCAAAATCACTCAAAATTGATTCTGAATCTTTTGCATTCTTCCGTAATCTATTATGAGTTCTTGATCTCTGACTCCACATCTATCTGCGATTTTTCACTCTTCATCATCATTATGATGTGTCATCTTTCAATTTTGCTCTCGAGGGGGTAGGATGATTACATCATTGAATCTATTCCAATCAATCTAATCTAATTTTCAAAAGCCCTCATTACTAGGGGCATCTCATCACTTGGGGCATGTTCAGTTTTTCGTACCTCACGATCAAAACTGGGTGTTCCATGCTTTTCAATCACTTGGGGCATGTTTAGTTTTTTGTACCTCATGGTCAAAACTGGGTGTTCCGTGCTTTTCAATCACTTGGGGCATGTTCAATTTTTCATACCTCACAGTCAAAACTGGGTGTTCCATGCTTTTCAATCACTTGGGGCATGTTCAGTTTTTCGTACCTCACGGTCAAAACTAGGTGTTCCATGCTTTTCAATCACTTGGGGCATGTTTAGTTTTTCGTACCTCACAGTCAAAACTGGGTGTTCCATGCTTTTCAATCACTTGGGGCATGTTTAGTTTTTCGTACCTCACGATCAAAATTGGGTGTTCCATGCTTTTCAAATCACTTGGCGCCATGTTTAGTTTTTCGTACCTCACGGTCAAAACTGGGTGTTCAAAATCCTTCTGTGCTTCAGGCATCAGACTATTCTTTGAATCAATGCGCTGCTCGCACATCAACTCAAAGAGGGGCAAAATGTAACGCCCCAAAATTGGCATCTTGCAACCCTAACCAATTTTGTTGCATTTGTCACTCTTCTAAATCATCAAAGTCCTATTGTACTAGACAATTCTGAGTTTTCACTAACTCTACTCGACCTGAGTGTCAAATGCAGAAAATCCTAAATCTGTATTAATCATACATCATATTTAATTCCTAAATATCTATCGGCTAAACAAACCCTATGATTGAATTAATTTAATTATAAAGTCCTAGCACTTT
>MU228089.1:53778-66847 GCA_018584345.1 Thuja plicata | reverse complement strand
TCTAGATTAATTGTATTGATCATCATGTCTTAGATAATCTCTCATATTTCAATTCTTAGTATAATCTTGCATTGTATTGCATCCATCATGATAAATCCTTCATTCCTAGATTGGTCCATGGTTGTGACACTCTCGTTCTGAGAGAAATTTCAAAAACCCTATCTGGATAGAAGGCAATAGGTCAAATCATGCAGGCAGATAGGATGAATAATCTCATATTCAGTCTTGTGTGTACCTTGTGAAGGACTATGTTGAAGTGTATGGTGAATTAACAAGGCCAAATTTACCGCATACAACTCCTTCTGCGATCGCATCAAAGAATTTAAAAACTATGTAAACACTCTTACCCTTAAGGGTTATGATTGTAACACAGCCACATGCATAGCTAGAGTCACTATCCAAGCTACTTCTCCACCATCCGATCCATCCACATCCACTTGTCTTGCTTCCTGTTATGACCTTGCAAAACTTGAGAAGACACTTGCACAGATCTCAATCCTTTAACTCCCTCATACATCACCAATCCATAAGGATGTTCTTGAGAAATCCCTTCGTAAGTTGCACATACCTGAGAATATCAATGCATCCCAATTTTAGGCTATGATTCAGAACCTAGCGACACAACAACACCTTGTGTTTATTGATAAGGATTTTTTCGCTCTTCACCTGCATCATAGCAAAACTTTGCACATTGAATCCCTCATCCATCGTAGAAAAACAAAAAGAGTCTGTATAGATGATGGATCTCGCTTGAATTTGTGTATATTGAAGCTAGCGCAACAACTAGGAATCCATGATGACCTTCTTGATACAAAAAAGAGAATCACAATAAAGGCGTATGATTATAGAGAAAGACAATCCAAGGGATTGATCACTTTGCCTTTGAAAGTTGGTTCAACATTGATTGAAACAACATGCCAAGTGCTTGATCTTGATCTTCTATACAATATCCTACTTAGACGACCTTGCATCCATGCTATTCAAGGTATAACTTCCACCAGTGTCTTAAGTTCTCACATCATGAAAGAGAAGTAACTATACCTAGAGATCCTAAACCCTTTTAATATTGTAAGAGATTAGAAGGGAAACAAATATATTTCTGCCCGCTGAATGAGATAGTCTGATCTTCTATTGCTACTACACCTCCTGAAAAAATGCTAAGACACATGTTAGTAAATCTCCCACATCCATATCTACTGATAATGCTTCCACATCTGAGCCTCCCATGAGTGAATAGAAAACTGAGAAAGAGAAGATCCCTAATTCTGATAATAGGATAAAAATCATTGACAAGTGGCATGGAGAATATAAGATTGAGCATGCCTTCTATGTTGGCCAACTCCCTCTATCTCCTAAATCTTATGATCGACCTTCATAACTCTTTCCCAAGAAAGATAAGTCCATCCTTGAATTTAAAAAGACCATGTTTGAGCATTGGGGATCTTTTGAGCATGAATATATGGAAGATGATGTCTTATCATGGCTCTATACAGATGGACAAGACAAGCCTGTGGATATTCCTAAAGGAAAGTAAGTCAAAGAAATGCTCATAGTTGAAAGTATGGGGTATCATGGCATAGGAATAGAAGCATGTGAACAAGGACTGAAAGAGCCTCTAACAAAAATTGGTTATCCTAGGAACCGAGGACTAGGCTCCTTAAAACCTAAGGTGCCCTTAATTAACAACAATGAAGCTTCTTCTGATTTAGAACTTGAGGAGGAAATCTAGAAGTTCCTTTTGAGTATATTCAAAATTATCTTATTGACATTGACTGTGTCCTTATCATCACCATAGTTGACCTTTCATCCCCTAGTTTACCACTTGTCCACCCTAAGCTTATCGATTGGGACCAACACGATTTGCCACCTGCTTTGGATATTTGCAATTTAGATGAGGCAATGTTAGCCCTTTTGGACCTAAGTGATATCCAAGAACACAAACATGAGATAAAGTACAATGATGAGACATACTTTAGACAACAAGTTATTTCTCTTAGTCGTAAAAGTAAACAAAAGAAAAATCAAGAAGAAAACAAAATATCCCTTGGTGAAAACCTTTTTGAGGTACCTTTGGATGAGTCAAAAGAGAAAATAAAGGACACATCTTATGATGAAAACCTGGATAAGGTATTAGAAGAGGGAGAGGATGACTTGTCATTCATATCGCTACCACATGATAAATATTCTATCCTTAATGAAGATATAGTTGAGGTCAACCTTGGTACAAAAAAGGATCCTAGAATCACATTCATATCCACCTCCTTGAGCAAGAAAGAGAAAGCATGCATGATTGAATTCTTACAGAAGGTAAAATATAATTTTGCATGGACCTATAAAGATATTCCTGGGATAGACCCTGATCTAGTGGTACACCATCTTGTAGTTGATCCTAATGTCAAACCCATCAGAAATAAACTTTGTAAGATGCATCCAAAAGTTGCCTTACTAGTCAAGGCTGAGCTAAAAAAAATGCTTGATGCTGAATTCATTCACCCTATTGCTTATCCTGAGTGGATATCTAACATTGTACCAATAGGTAAGCCTGTTGGGGGCATTCACATCTGTTTAGACTTTAGAGACTTAAACAAAGTGTGTCCTAAGGATGATTTTCCACTCCCAAATATTGACATCATAGTGGACTTAACTATTGGACATGAGATGCTTTCACTTATGGATGTTTTTTCTGGGTATAATTAGATCAAGATCACAATAGAGGATTAACATAAAACTGCATTTACTACTCCTTGGGGTACTTTCTATTATTAGGTTATGCCCTTTGGTATAAAGAATGTTGGTGCCACATATCAAAACACTATGACAACCATCTTTCATGACCTTCTGCACAATATCATGGAGGACTATATTGATGATATCCTTGGTAAATAAAAAACTTGAGAAGCACAATCAGTATATTGACCATCATCTTGGACTGGTTGGTGAAGTACAAGGCTTTCCTTAAACCTAAGAAGTCTATTTCTGGGGTTTAATCTGGAAAATTGTTAGGTTACATTGTATCTCACCGAGGCATTGAGACAGATCTGAAGAAAGTCAAAGCAATACTAGAGATGCCACCTCCTAAGACATTGAGATAACTTTGTGGTTTACAAGGTTGTCTTCAGTCTATTTGTCATTTCATATCTCAACTTGTAGATAAGGTCCATCCTTTTTCTCACCTGTTAAGGAAGGATACTAAGTTTCTATGGGTATATATATATAATAAAGCATTTGAGAAACTAAAGCACTATCTTTCACATGCATTAGTGTTGGTCCTACCTATCCTAGGCTTAACTTTGATCCTATACATTCTGTTACTAATTTGCATTGGGGGCACTTCTTGCACAACTGGATGTATAGTTGGAAAATGGAAGCACTTTCATTGTAGACTAGTTTAGCCTTCCAAGTAAGTGGTTTGGGGTCATGTCAAGCACCTTGAATGGGTCTCTGACTTGGATCTGGCTTTTTTCCTTGTTCTACCACATTTCCCCAGCCTATTTATGACACCCTAAACTGCAAACTGGGATTTTTGACCTCAGGGTCAAAGTTGACCTTTTTGGGTCAAGGTTGACCTCAACCTTGACCTAGGTCAAGGTTGACCTCAAAATTGACCTAGGTCAAGATTGACCTTTTTATGACCTAAGGTCCAAATTTTAGTTCCCAGGGTTTCTGGATGTCGGGCTTTGGAAAGAATTAATTCCCACTTCTGGGTCAGCTGTTTTGGTCTTTGGAGCAACAAATCTTAAATTATATTTAATATAGGTCCTCTTCTAGGGGTATAGGTCTAATTGGAATTTAATTCTCCTATGTAGGCCTCTCTAGAAGATTGTGCCCTAGATTCATATATAAGAAAGCCTCCTTCTCTCATTTTATTTAACCATAAGCAAGAACAACCATGATCATCAACTATCAAAGACTTAAGAAGTGAAATCTGAAGGTGAAGAAGCAAGATTTGAAGCAAGCCAAGTAGCCATTGAAGCACTCAAGAACTTCTCAAGCACTCAACTCATCAAGAAGATCCATTGGTAACCATTGAAGGATTCAAGCTCTATGGAGATCTCTTGTTGAATATTTCTTCATCCACATTCCTCCAAGCCTCTTCCTATTCCAAGATCCATTCAAGATTGGTGTTGAAGATCTAAAAGCAATTGATTTGAGACATCCTACATCCTACATTCTACATTCCACATCCATTTGGTGCATGCATACTTGTGGATCCACGGATTCGAATATGCCACAAGGGTTTCCATACAAGCAAGATGAATTTGTTCATTTACTTTGTTTTATTTATGTAATTTTAATTATACTTTGAAGTTAATTCCAAAACCGGGGTTTGCCCAAGGCAAACCCCTCCCCCCAACAAACAATCTATTTTTCTTGCAGCTATAGATTCATAACAACATGTTGGAGTGCACATTCGGATACCCTTTTCAGCAAACTATCGGGATCCAGAAACATATTTTTTGTTGGAGGTTTTAGAGGTCGATTCTACCCTAGGTTGAAATTGGAAATTCTGGGTCAATGGTGACATTGAATTGAGGGTCAAAATTGGAACTGTGTCAAATCAGAAAAAGATTTCTGGGTTTTGTCCATCTCTGCGTTTCTATTCCAGATACGGTTACAGATTTTCTAGAAACTTGGTACAGACCCTTGAAAATAGCATTCTTCATATATGTAACATTTCAAGGTTAGTAATTTTTTCCTATTCATTTCAATTAAAGTTATTAATCTTTCTAAATATATCACACATTCTTTTTCTATAAACGTAATCTAAGGTCTTCCTTTTTTATCTCATTTCCAATAGATTGATTCATTTATGCATTGATCCTTCCTTTGGGGTTAATCAACTTGGATCATTCCTTTATGTATTTGAGGTTAAAAGGAACATCTTATCTTCCCCTCACATTTCAATAAACATTCTAATTTCAAATGTAACAACATCCATCTTATCTTACATTTTGGCATCATCTCTATTTCTTATGCTACACTGGATAAGAATGGAAAAGAGCAAGGAATATATTACCGGAGAAAAACACCAGTAGGATATGAGTTGAATTATACTATCATAGAATGTGCATGTTTAGCTATTTTTTTTTGCACACAAAAATTAAGACACTACATGTTGAACCATAAGATACAACTCACAACTAAGATTGATCCCTTGAAATACTTGTTATCTAATGAAACTCTCACTGGGCGTACAACAAAATGGGTCATGATTTTGAGTGAATATGATATTGAGTATGTAGAATGAAAACCCATTAAAGGACATTCTATTGCAAATCAGTTGGCCGATGTACCTCTTGAAGCAGATCATCCTCTTATCTCAGAACTCTTAGACTAATCGAGTTATGAAATGATTGAGATATTATGGACCATTGAAATGATTAAGAAGGTTGATTAGGATGAAAGGGATGATGATGAACGAAGATAGATATGATGATTAAGAGATGAAGAGGAAGGATGATTAGGATATGGAGGAATTATTTGGATGATTGAATTGGATTAGGAAGATGACTAAGGATTTTATTGATGATTAGGAGATGATGATTTGAAGAATTAGGAATGATTAAAGTTTGAGGAATGATTTGGATGATTAAGAGGATGATTAGGATAAGAAGTATGATGATGATGAAGAGATATGTAGATTTGAAAGGTTGGCGTGGAGATGATGTGGAAATATTGACATGGAGATGATGCAGAAAGCTTGACTAGACTTAAACAAGAATGTTTTTGTTTTATTTTTGCAATGTTTTGATTTTTTTTGAGTTTTTGAGTTTTTCAATATTTTTTATTTTTATGTTTTATGATGTTTTTGAGTTTTCAAACTTTATGTTTTTTTTTGGATTTTTGAAATTTTATGATGTTTTTGGATTTTTGAAGTTTTAAACATGCAAAATATATAATGAAATTATATACAAGACAAATTCCTAAGGCTTAATTTGGATGGTGTGTCCCCTTTTGGCTGCAAATGGGGAAGGTTTTAAATATTCAAGCACACCAAACACACCAACAAACCTATTGAGGTTTCAAATAGGATTTACAAGCTCAATTAAGGGAATGTCCTCGATATACACAAGGTACGTGAGGCCCAAATCCATAGATGAAAGAGAATAATGCCACACAGCTGGGAGGAGATGGTAACCTAAATCTCCACCTTCACTTCCCAAAGGTATAAAGTTCTTTGGGGCTTAGCCAAGAGTGACAAGATTATACTTCCAAGAGAGTTGTCTTTGGATTCACCTCTGAATATTTATACTCCGTTGGAACACGGGAGTTGAGATCGTCCCTTGAGGTGATCAAATTCCCAAGCAGGCCTCCTAAAAAGAAAACAAGACCAAATATTTCTTGTGCACTCAAGGTCACCCAAAGGCGCGAGAGGAGAGAATACGTGCATGGCCTTGGGGTTTAAAAGACACTTGTTCTTTTATATTTCCAAATCCAAATGTGTAGGTAGATTTTAAACCCAAATTTCAAAATGTTTGGAAAACACACCAAAGTTTTTTGTCTAAACTAAAAATTGATTGTAAATTTAGATTCCTTGCACTTTTTTGATAATTTTTTTTTTAAAAATTTGACTGAAACAAGCTTTCATATGCAAAAGTTATGAGCATTTGAAGTTTACAAAGAAGGGTCAAATTTGAACGTGTTCACATAATGTTTGATAAATAATATAGATGAATGACTTGCAGATTTGGAAAGAGGCCTGAATTAGCTTTCCAACACTTTTCAAATCATCAAAATTGGAGCTATTTTGGAAAAGTTATAGATGTTTTTGTGAAAGTGCCTCTTTACAAATTTACAAGGGGGAAGGGGCTAAGATAAGCCCCTAGCAGCCAGCACCCTGGGTCCCACGTGACCACAGGCTACATAAAGTGTTGATATTGTGGTGACCAACATTGTAAGACCCTAAAATGGCCGATTTTAGAGGTTTCCCTAAAATGCATGTTATAAGCGGCTGAGATGCATAATGCATTGTAATGTTGGTGTACTATTTTGCTGGATAATAAGAAAGGTTGGATGGTTGTGTAAGTGGATGTAGCCCAGGTTTTGGATGAACCATGTTAAATCTGTGTGTTATCTATGTTAAGTTTTATTCTTCTTTTGTTTTCTGCATATAACTGTTTATTCTTATACTATTTCGGATCTGTCAAACCCTAACAATTGGTATTAGAGAAAGGATTGTTGCTGTAGATTGACAGGACTTTCAGATTTGAGTGGGAGAAATGGAGGATTTCAAATTCAAGATTGAAAAATTCAATGGCTAGAATTTCCAATTATGGAAATTGTAGATGGAAGATTATCTGTATCAAAAGGATCCATGGAAGCCATTAGAAGGAAAAGCCAAGAAACAAGGAACTATGTCAGCAGAGGACTGAGAGGTCTTGGATAGGAAGGCACTGGGATCTATTCGATTGTGCCTTGCACTGTCTGTAACATTCAACATATCAAAGGAAAAAACAACCGTAGAGATGATGGAGACATTGGCTAAGTTATACGAGAAACCCTCAGCTTTGAATAAGGTATTTCTTATGAAGCGTTTGTTTGATATGAAAATGGGTGAGGGAGGATCTATAGTGAATCATTTAAATGAATTTAATACAATCACTAGTCAATTGTCATCCGTACAAATTTCATTCGATTAAGAGGTTAGGGCTCTCTTAATTTTATGCTCTTTGCTAGAAAGCTGGAATAGCTTGGTTATGGATGTAAGCAACTCTATCTCCAGTTCAAATACTTTGAAATTTGATGAAGTTGTTGGTGTTATCTTAAGCAAGGAAATGTGAGTCATCAGGTTCCACTTTAAATGTAGAGAACAGAGGAAGAACAAGTGAAAGAGGAAAAGGCCCTTCGCATGACAAGTCATCAGGGAAGTCAAAGAAAGGATGTTCTCAATCTAAAGGAAAGAAATATTGCTGGTACTGTGGAAAGCCTGGTCACTTGAAGAAAGACTGTTGGTCTCAGAAAAACAAACAAGGAGACAAAAATGAAGATGAAAGTAAGGAAGCTAATGTTGCAAGTAATACTTTACAAGATGCTTTAATCTTATGTTTGGATAATGTTAATGATTCCTGGGTAATTGTTTCTGGGGCTTCATTCCATGCTACACCCCATAGAAAATATTTTCAAGATTATGTTCAAGGTGATTTTGGACAGGTATATTTGGGTGATGATTGTTAGGAATAAGGTGTCTCAACCTTGGATAATTCCTATTCTTATTATTTGTTTTGTAAAATATATTTCTTGCAAATAATGTAATTAAGTGTGAGTGTACATGTCTAGTTGGCATGTTGATGTGTCACTCCACTTGATGTGTCAGCATCTTGAATTATGTGTAAGGAGATCATGGCTGAAATGGTTATAACGGATTCCTATGACATGTAAGAGCTATTTCTAGGAGATTTCAATGACAGGTGAAGACATGCAATGACATGTGGCAACTGATAAAGTTGAGTACTATACACTCTTTCAATCCTTGATCCCAACCGTAGGGTTCAGGGCATCACCCTGAAATTTTTTTTAGGGTTCCTATTTTCTCAGAGAATGGTAAAACTCTAATACAACTATCTTTGGGAGTTGCCCTAAAAAGGAAAGCGTGATGATATAAGCATTTTTTAGGGTTACAGGAAAGGATACAAAAAGAGTGTATTTTTGGTATAATCTGGTGCTACTGGATTTGTCTGTGTGTGTCAATTGTCTCCTGAAAGAACTTGCATTGCAAGTGTGTTGTAACCATTGTGTTGAAGATAATACATTGTGCAAGTTTTGGAGTGCTGGGGTTTTTTACTGAAAGGTTTTCCTCAGGGTAAATCATTGTGTCATTCTCTATTTTCTGTATGCATGGTATATGGTTGCAATATCTTTGTTAAAGTAGTTAATGAATCTGAAATTGTAAGGATTTAAAAGAATTTGCACAATACTTTCCTTTAGAGATTAGTGTAGGAAGTTGTTTCCACACCTAATTTTCCTTACATGATGAGCCTTGTCCTATTGTTGGGAAAGGGAAAATAAAGATCAAGTTGCCAAACGGAAATGACTGGATACTACAGGTGGTAAGGCATGTTCCTAATTTAAGAAGAAATTTAATTTTTGCAGGACAACTGGGTAGTGAAGGCTGCATAGTCATGTTTACAAAAAATGTCTGGAAGGTCACTAAGAGTTCATTAGTAGTAGCTAAAGGTGCAAAGATAGGCATATTATATATGTGTACTGGTAACACTTATTCCACCTTAGCTGCTATTGATAATGTTAATATAGGGAAAACTACTATAGACGTTGCAAGAACAAATTCAAAAATGTGGCACCATAGGCTTGGGCACATGAGTGAGAAAGGGATGAAAATCCTTCACTCTAAAAATTTGTTGCCAGGAGTGAAAAAATATTGATTTAGAGTTATGTGAAAACTGTGTTTATGGTAAACAAAAAAGAGTCAGATTTCTTATAGTTGGGAAAGAAAAGAAGTGTGAGAAGTTAGATCTAGTGCATTCAGATGTATGGGGACCGAATCAGGTATCATCTCTTGGTGGCTCTCATTATTATGTTATTTTTATAGATTATTCAACCAGGAAAACATGGGTATATTTCGTGAAACAAAAATCTGATGTTTTTGAAACATTTAAGAAATGGAAAGCTTTGGTTGAGAATGAGACAGGAAAGAAGTTGAAGTGTCTCAGATACGATAATGGAGGTGAGTATTGTAGCACAACCTTTGAAGATTACTATTCTATCAATGGAAGTTGAAGGAAGAAGATAGTTCTATAAACACCACAAGAAAATGGTGTGTCATAAAGAATGAATAGGACAATCATAGAACGTTCAAGGAGCATGAGATTGCATGTTGGACTTCCCCTTCATTTCTGGGCAGATGGTGTAAACACTACAGTATATTTGATAAACAAAGGACCTTCAGCCCCTTTGGATGGTGGTATTCCAAAGGAAGCATGGACTGGTAAAAAGGTAAATTATTCGTTTATGAAAACTTTTAGTTGTGAAGCTTTTGTCCATGTTGATAAAGAAAATAGAACCAAGCTTGATGCTAAATATAAAAAATGTACCTTCATTGTATATGGAGTAGATGACTATGGCTATCAATTATGGGATTTTGAAAATCTTAAAATAATTAGAAGTAGAGATTCTATATTCAATGAGAAGGTCATGTATAAAGAACAGTTGCAGGAAAAGAAACATGAACAAGTCAAACAAGAATATGTGGTTTTGGATGAGAATCATGAAAATGAAATGCCACTGGTACCTAATGCTCAACAACAATAGGTTATCCCACAAAATCATGTAAGTGTTAGACATTCTACAAGGTCAAGTAGACCTCCTGAAAGGTTTTCTCCTTCTTTGTATTCCATTTTATTGACTGGTTCTGGTAAACCAGAAGAATATAAAGAAGCAATGCAGGTGGATGCCAAATAATAGTAGAAGCTGGGCATGAAAGAGGAGATGGAATCCTTGTTGAAAAATAAGACTTGGGACTTAGTCCCTTTACCTAAAGGAAAAAGAGCCTTGCCTAATAAATGGGTTTATAGGCTGCAGGAGGAAGATGGAGGAAAGAAAAGGAATAAGGCAAGACTTGTGGTAAAAGGTTTTGCACAGAAAAAGGGTATAGATTTTGATGAAATATTCTCCCCTTTTGTAAAAATGACTTCAATTAGAATTGTACTAAGTCTTGTGGCTGCAAATGAATTGCATCTTGAACAACTAAATGTCAAAACAAATTTTCTCCATGGAGATTTGGAGGAGGAAATTTCCATGTAGCAACCAGAGGGATATGAGGTCAAGGGTAAGGAGAATTTAGTGTGTAGGTTAAGGAAGAGTCTGTATGGCCTAAAGCAAGCACCCCACCAATGGTATTTAAAATTTGATAGTGTCATGGCTGAACAAGGTTACCAAAGATGTCATTCTGATCATTGTGTATATTTTAAGAGTTTGGATAATGGGGGTTACATTATCCTGTTACTCTATGTTGATGACATGCTTGTTGTTGGGTCCAATATGCAACAAATAAATGAACTTAAACATAAATTAGCAAGGTCATTTGCTATGAAGGATTTGGGTGCCACTAAGCAAATCCTTGGTATGAGGATTACACGGGACATGAAAAATAGAACCTTGAATTTGTCCCAAAGTGAGTATATAAAGAAGGTCTTGAAAATATTTAATATATAGGATGCAAAAGAAGTCAGTACACCTTTGGCTAGTCATTTCAAATTGAATAAGGAAATGTGCCCAAAGGCATAGGAAGAGGTAGATAAAATGACTAACATCCCGTGTTCATCAGCTGTTGATAGTCTGATGTATGCAATGGTATGCACACGACCAGATATTACTCATGCAGTGGGAGTTGTCAGCATGTATATGAGAAATCTGGGTATGGAACATTGGAATGCTTTCAAATGGATTCTTCTATATTTGAGAGGTACTACTACAAAGGCATTATGTTTCACAGGATCCAGTTCTGCTATGAGTGGATTTGTTGACTTTGATCTGGCAGGAGATATTGATACAAGGAGGAGTACTACATGGTATGTTTTCACTGTAGGGGGTACTGCAGTCAGTTGGATTTCTAGATTGTAGAAGGTTAATGCACTTTCAACCACTGAAGCTGAGTATGTAGCTGCTACGGAAGCTAGCAAGGAGATGATTTGGTTACAATGTTTTTTGGAGGAATTGGGTCAGAAGCAGGAAGATCACCCATTATACAGTGATAGCCAAAGTGCCATTCATCTTGCCAAGAATTTTGCTTTTCATTCAAGGACAAAGCACATACAGCTCAGGTACCATTTTATAAGGTCCATTTTGGAGGATGGCCAATTACAGCTTGAAAAGATTCACACAAGTAAAAATCCTACAGACATGTTCATGAAGGTAGTCCCAAGGAGAAGCTGGTTTCTTGCTCAGCTTCTATTGGGCAACTTGACTGATGATCGTGGAGTTAATACTCAACAAAGTCTTTTATCCAGTGGGAGTTGCACATACTACATTGTCGCCTAGTTTCAGTCTCCAAGTGGGAGATTGTTGATATTATGACCGACATTGTAAAACCCTAAAATGTTCAATTTTAGAGGTTGCCCTAAAACGCATGTTATAAGCTGCTGAGATGCATAATGCATTGTAATGTTGGTGTACTATCTTGTTGAATAATAAGAAAGGTTGGATGACTGTGTAGGTGGACGTAGCCTAGGTTTTGGGTGAACCACGTTATATCTGTGTGTTATTTGTGTTCAGTTTTGTTCTTCTTTTGTTTTCTGCATATAACTGTTTATTCTTATATTGTTCTGGATCTTCCAAACCCTAATAGAAAGGGGGCTAGAAGTTTAGCAGAGCCCCTCATTTCCCATATGACCAAGAGCCAAACTGCACCAAAAAGAGACAGTTAATTTTTTTTATATTAAAAACAACACACTTTTTATAACCGCAGATTTGAAATACATTTAAAAACAAAGCAAATCGCAAATGCAAATTCCCATGGGGGTTTGAGTTTTTTTAGTTATTATTTTATGTTTATTTGGGGGGGGAGCAAGTTTTTTTTTAACAGTCCCGCAGACTGTGATACAACCGCGAGCTATGAACACAGCCATGGGCTGTGAACAATCCGTGGACTGTGAACACAACTGCGGGTTGTGAATAGTTCATGGATTGTGAGCCATGGACTGTATTCATAGTCCGGGTGCCCCTCCCTTTTTTTAATGTATATATTTTTTTTGTTTATTTTTTTTAATGATTATATGTATATATAAGTTATATATATATATATTTATATATTAATAATAAATATAAAAGTAGTATATGCCAATTTTTTTTCAAAAATATATCCAAAAGTTGAAATAAAAAAGAATTATAGAGAAATTCAATTTTTTTATATAATATAAAACTAATGTTGCATTAAAAACATATATACAATGTGATATTTCTTAAAATTTGCAAAAAGTGAAATGAGCGAAATAGGAAGAGTGATATGTTGATAGTCTTCTCTTGGGTGCTCCAAGCACATTGGTGAGCTTGTTGGCTTGATTTGAGGCTCTTTTTAAAACTTTCCCTTCAAGAGCTCCTTCAACCTACAAGTTCA
>MU228089.1:24832-42200 GCA_018584345.1 Thuja plicata | reverse complement strand
TTGACAAAATCTTGATTAGAGCTTTTTGCACTTAGAAGACTTAGAGAAAATGAGAGAGAGAGGCTTCCTTTTATATGAAATTAGGGCACAATCTTCTAAGGAGGCTGACATAGGATAATTAAATTCCAATTAGACCCATGCCCCTAGAAGAGGACCTATATTAAATATAATTTAGGAATCAACACTTTGGAACCCGAAACAACTGACCCGAAAGCAGGAAAATTGAATTTTGTATGACCCCTGACAGCTGACAAGATTTCAGATTTGAAAGGGGGACCTAGGTCAAGGTCGAGATCAACCCTGACCTAGGTCAAGGTCAAGGTCAACCTTGACCCAGGGGGCCAGAACCCTTGGAAAATATGCCAGGTGGGGTAGAAGGTGCCCGGAGAGGCCCAATCAGGGTCCTAAACAGACACAGAAGCAGAGGATGATGTAGAAATAGGAGGATGATATGATGGAGGTCAAAAACATCCCCTAAGGAGGGCTAAATGTTCTTAACATGTAAGTTCTTCCATTTTAAGATGATACAACCTCAAGGTTTGATTTGATTTTATTTGATTTGGATTTAAAGGTTTGAGACAAACCTAGGTGAAACAAGACCCTATGATGGTGCAAACAAAGGATTGATTTGGATGATGATATCTTATTCTACTTAAAGATAGACTGATGATCCTAAGAAAAAAAGATATGACTAATAGAATTAAATACTTGAGACAGACTGATGTTCTCAAAGAAATATGATTCAAATAGATTTTTGCTAATGAGGGTTTATGCAACACTTTGATAAATCTTTCAACCTAAGATTTGAGATGAAAATCTTGATAAAGGTGTGAAAGATGAAGTTTGATTTGATGTGTGTTATTCTTGACTATGGTTGGATGTGGTTTGATCAAGATAACTAGGTTTAAAGTCCAAGGATTATGATGGTGCTCCTAAGCCAAAATTAGAAGATTTTATGAAAATTGGAATTAGAAGGTGATGTGGATGAAGATTTGAATGAAGAGTGGATGAACTTTAGAAGACAAATGAGATATTTTTTAAGACAAGGGAATAATTAAGGGGTGATTGGTTTTGTATGAAGAGGAAGATGAATTGGATTAGGATTGGATTAGAAGAATTATGATGTGATTAGGTTGGATGAAAGATGACCGATTAGATTGGATTGAGAAAGTGGATGTTGATGTGAATTAGAAGGGTGATTAGGATGAGGATTAGGACCTTGATTGAATGATTAGGAAGATGATGAAAAGATTAGGATTCTTAAGATAAGATAAATGATTTAGAAGAAGTGATTAGGATGATTAAGAAGAATATGGAGGACTTATAAGAAGTTATGAGGATGAAGGGAAGATGGTTGAAATGATTATGGACATTGAAGATGAAGGGTGATTATGATGAATAAGGGTGATTAATAAGGGTATGGATGATTAGGATGAATAGGTTAGGATTATTAAGATAGAATTATGAAGGTGAATTTTTATTAGGATGATTAAGATAAGAGGAATGATTAGGATAATTAGGAACAATGTGAATGACTAGGATGATTATGATAGAATGAAAGATGATTATGATGATGAAGAAGATTATAAATATCTTAGATGAAGTGATTAGGATGAAGGGAATGATTAGGATGAAGAAGGAACATATTTAGGATGATTATGGATGATGATTAATATGAAGGATGATTAAGATAATTATAGGTGATTTAGAAAAATGTGATGACAAGGATAGGGTGATTAGGATGATTAAGATAAGATGATGAAGTTGAAAGATTTATTAGGATGTAGATGTTGATTAAGAATGATTAGAATAATATAGATGGTTGTATTGGATTAGGGAGATGATTTGGAAAAATTATGGGTGATTAGGAGACGATGAATAAAATGTTATGGAATGATTGAGATATGATGGATAATTGAAATGATTAAGAAGGTCGATTAGGATGAAAGGGACGAGGATGAAAGAAGATAGCTAGGATGATTAAGAGACAAAGAGGAAGGATGATTAGGATATGGAGGAATGATTAAGGATGTAGAGGAATTATTTGGATGATTGAATTGGATTAGGAAGATGACTAAGGATTTTATTGATGATTAGGAGATGATGATTTAAAGAATTAGGAATGATTGAAGTTTGAGGAATGATTTGGATGATTAGGATAAGAAGTATGATGATGATGAAGTGACATGCAGATTTGAAAGGTTGATGTGGAGATGATGTGGAAAGCTTGACTAGACTTAAACAAGAATGTTTTTGTTTTGTTTTTGCAATGTTTTGATTTTTTTGAGTTTGTGTTTTTAATTTTTTCAATTTTTTCAATTTTTTCAATTTTTATGTTTTATGATGTTTTTGAGTTTTCAAACTTTATGCTTTTTTATTTTATGATATTTTTGGATTTTTGAAGTTTTAAACATGCAAAATATACAATGAAATTATATACAAGACAAAATTCCTAAGGCTTAATTTGGATGGTGTGTCCCCTTTTGGCTGCAAATGGTGAGGGTTTTAAACATTCAAGCACATCAAACACACCAAGAAACCTATTGAGGTTTCAACTAGGATTTACAAGCTCAACTAAAGGAATTTCCTCGATATACAAGGTACATGAGACCCAAATCCGTAGATGAAAGAGAATAATGCCACACAGATGGGAGGAAATGATAACCCAAATCTCCACCTTCACTTCACAAAGGCATAAAGTTCTTTGGGGCTTATCCAAGAGTGACAAGATTCTACTTCCAAGAGACGTGTCTTTGGATTCACCTCCCAATATTTATACTCTGCCGAAACACGGGAGTTGAGGTTGTCCCTTGAGGTGATCAAATCCCCAAGAAGACCTCCTAAAAACAAAACAAGACCATGAATTTCTTATGCACTCAAGGTCAACCGAAGGTGCGAGAGGGAGAATACGTACTTAGCCTTGGGGTTTAAAAGATACTTGTTCTTTTTTATTTCCAAATCCAAACGCGTGGGTAAAGTTTAAACCAAATTTCAAAATGTGTGGAAAACATGCCAAAAACTTTGTCTAAAGTAAAAATTGATTACAAATTCATATTTCTTGCACTTTTCTAATAATTTAAAAAAAAATTGACTGAAACACGCTTTCATATGCAAAAGTTATGAGTATTTGAAATTTACAAAGAAGGGTCAACTTTTAACATGTGCACCCGATGTTTTATAATGAATATAGATAAATGAATTACAGATTTAGAAAGAGGCCCGAATCAATTTTCCAATGCTTTTCAAATTGTCAAAATTGGAGTTGTTTTGCAAAAGTTATAGGTGTTTTTGTGAAAGTGCCTCTTTATGAATTTACAAGGGGAAGGGGCTAAGAAAAGCCATTGGCGGCCAGCCAACTGGGCCCCATGTGACCATAGGCTGAAGAAAGGGGGCTATAAGTTTAGCAAAGCCCCTGGTCACCCATATGACCAAGAGCTAAAACTGCACCAAAAAGAGAGTAATTTTTTTTAATTAAAAAAAACACACTTTTCATAACCACGGATTTGAAATACATTTAAAAAACAAAATAATAAAAAAAAGCAAATTACAAAAGCAAATTCCCATGGGGGTTTGACTTTTTTTAGTTATTATATTATGTCTATTTGTGGGGGCGAGCGAGATTTTTTTTAACAGTCCCGTGGACTGTAACACAACCACGGGCTGTGAACACAGTCAGGGACTATGAACAGTCTGTGGACTGTATTCCCAGTCTGCGTGCCCCTCCCTTTTTTTAAATATATATGTATATATATATATATATATATATATATATTTTGTTTATTTATGAGTTTTATTTTATGATATATATATATATATATATATATATATATATATATATATAAGTAGTGTATGCCAATTTTTTTTGAATATATATGTATATATATTTCTTTAAAATATATATAAACATATATCTAAAAATTGTAATAAGAAGGAAATATAGAGAAATTAGATTTTTTTGTACAATATAAAACTAATGTTGCATTAAAAATATATATACAATGTGTATATTTCCTAAATTTTGCAAAAAAAACTGAAATGAGCAAAACAGGAAGAGTGATATGTTGATAGTCTTCTCTTGGGTGCTTCAAGCACATTGGTGAGTTTGTTGGCTTAATTTGAGGCTCTTTTTAAAACTCGCCCTTCAAGAGCTCCTTCAACCTACAAATTCAAAGCTCACAAAACACTCAAAGAAAACATTAGAAGGTTAGTTAGAACTTGTGAAGTGGGTCCCACTGGGCGTGCCAAAATATATATCATAAAAATGTAATAAGAGAATAAACTTAAGAAACTAAGCTCATTCTAACATAATCTATGCATACCTAAAAATATGGAAGCTAACATGCAAATGTGATGAATACAAATAAGGAAAATAAGACTTAAACTATTCAACACAACATGCAAACCTCCAAGTAGGTGATTGTGTTGTTGATTTGTTGGGATGTGGTTGCTCAAAACTAACAACATAACATTGTGGTGAAAGATGGTTTTTGAAGATTAGGAGAGGGCTCTCCTTTTATAGATTTTTGAGGAAAATGGACAGTTGAGATTCAAAGTTGGATGAAGGGCTAAGATTCTTCAGGATCAATGATGTGGCCATGAGGTGGAGGCCAAGTGGAGGCCAAGTGGACTAGGATTTTGACCATTCAAAGGGGGAAAGATGCTCACACATGTGTGAGAAACCTTTGAAAGTGATGGGTCAATGATAATGTGTAAGAAGGTGTAAGAGGGTGAGAAGACCAAAGTTGCTCACACAGGTGTGAGCAACTTGGGAAAGTGATGACTCAATGATAAAGGTCAAAAGATGAGAGAACCAAGGTTGAATTCACATGTGAGGGGGACAAATGTGTAAGGGTGTTAGGCTTTGTAAGAGGGTGTGTAAGAGTCACATGTGACTTAGGTTGTGTAAGAGTCGCATGTGACTTGGGTTTGCTAATCCCTTGATTAGGATTGTGCAAATGATTAGGAAGTGATTAGGTGGGAGATTAGGATTAATTAGTGGCAAGTGGGTTAGAAGGATGTGTTAGGTTAGGGAAGTGAGGTTAGGTGAGGGTTAAAGTTAGGAGCCATGTGCTCAAATAGAATTAAATACAATATTTTATTCCAAGTGGGAGAAAAGGGAAATAAGCTATGTTAGTTTAATTAATTTAGGAATTAATTAAACTTTAGGGAAATGAGAATTGTAATTAAATAAATGTGAATTTATTTAATTAAAGGTGGTATAAGGTTAACGTAATTAAATAAAAGTAGATTTATTTAGTTATGGATAAAAGTTAAGAAAAAGGATTAAATAAATAACAAATATTCATTTAATTGGCTAGGATAAGGGTAATGGAAAATTTTTAGTGTCTACAACATGATTGACATTTATAGTGGGATCCCACCCTCTGGGCATATCACACTTCTATCCACACACCCATTGGAGCCACTCTATTTTCCCTTGTCTATGGTACTGAAGTTGTCCTCCCCATTGAGATCACAATCCCATCTCTTAGAATCTCCTTGTAGAATATGATATCATATGAAGACTATAGAGTTGCCCGCTTGCAAGAGTTACAAATCCTAGATGAGAGACATCTCGGTGCTCTGAACCATTTTTGTGTGTATTAAAATTGCCTTAGGTTATAGTTCAACAAGAAGATCAAATCCCGTGAGTTTGAAGTTGGTGATCTTGTCTTGCAGTATAACATGAAGAATCTCCAAAACTGTGAAAAGAAAGGAAAGTTTGAGCCTAACTAGTTGGGACTGTTTGTGGTTAAAACCAAATTTGGATCTGACACATATCAGATAGAAACACTAGAGGGAGATCCTAACCCTGATCCTGTAAATATCATGCACCTCAAGTACTTTTATGCTTAGTACATCGGTAGTTCCTCTTGTTCAACAGAAAGTCTGAGAAAATCCAAAAAAATTAGAAAATCAACAAAAAAACAAAAACAATATAAAATTGGCCCAAGGAAAAATGTCTAAAAAATTAGGAAAAGTTTTGAAAAAAATTATTATCCTAGGGAAAACCTGGCAAATAGGCACCTTGATAATACCAAAAAAATTAAAAAATTTAAAAAGTAAAGAAAAATAAGTTCATCCATTTGTGAAAACCACTTTGGTGGCCCAATGGGTAAGTACCATGGTGAAAGCCTATTTCACATGCCACGCATATTCAATCATATCCATAATCTATTTGGACTATTATACACTTTTCATTTCTTTTCGTTGTCCATTCCTCCCATTTTATAATAAAACCCCAACTTTCTCTATCTGTGCGGGAATCCTACCAAGTTTATTTTCTTATTCTAGTTGCGTATCCCTTTTTCATCCCTTTCATGACATGGTACATCCCATGCTAGAATTCACCTTTCATTCGATCCCATTACACTAAGCTTAAACCCATTACACTGATCTTTTTCCAAACACAATGATCACATAAGGTTACACAAATGAGTTTCGAGACCAATTTTTTGAGCTATTGTTCTCTTCACATCTATTGCTAGCGAATATCCATAAAAAATACAAACAATCAATATTCTTGGCCCATTAGGATGTATCCTTCCTATGATGGCTTATCAAATCCTCCAATCACCCAATCCTATTCATGGAAAGAACATGTGGTCTAGATGACCACTTGGTCATAAGGTCTTTTATTTGATTTTATCTTTTATGTTTCAATAGAACCTACTCATAATTGCCTTGATCTTCCATATCTTGGTACATTTTGATGGGTGTATATTGTTACATTTTTTCATTTGTGAAATGATATTTCTGTGGTAATTTAGTGCATTTGTGTTATTTACTCAATTATGATTATGTGTGTCTTACTGGGGCATGATCTTTTGCAATTCCACTAAGTTTTTGTCAAGAACTTGGGTGTATTAGGATCTCCTTAGTCATTTCACCACATTGGTTCTATCATGATTGATAATTTGGATACATGTTTCTAAATCTCCCTTGTCTGTCTGAGAGTCTAGTCCACTCAAAGGAATCCTATCATCTATGTTTTGTAACACATGGTGCATACCTCCTTTTGCAAAATCAAACTAGGGTATCCTCTCCACATCAACACAAAACAATCTCCAAAATCTCCTTTGCAATTTGTCAGTTGCATTATAGGTTTCATTTTGTATTTTGCATTCGAGGCTTATATTTATCACCTCTCATTTTGCATATCACCATCCTTCATTCATTCATTTCCTTCATTTCACATGCATTTAGTTCATTTTGAGAAACTCCCCCAAACTTTTTTGTTTGCATTGTTTTCTCGAGGGGGCACATCCTTCCATCGTCGTTTCTTCGACACGACTCCTAGACCTCCGATTCTCTATAGGGAATCTTATTTTCTTTTCTTTGACACGATGCCATTTCAGACACCACATCAAAGAGGGGCAAAATGTAGACGTCTAAAATTGCCCTGTAACCTTATAAATTACATCTTATTTAATTAATATTACCTTCTAGTTAATTAAATCTTATTTAATTAACATCCTTAGACATTTACTTAATTTTTAATATTAATCCCTTTCATCTACCTATTTAATTAAATTTATTTTAATTAAATGGGTTCATTGTCCTCTTCTCCCTAAAGTATTTAAATTTTATTTATATACATCCGACGTAATTTATTTATTTCAAAATAAATACATGCCCCTTTACCCCTCATATTTAAATAATCATTTCCTTCAAATCCCCTTAACCCAAGATTTAATTAAATCCTAAACCTATCCCTATCCCCTATTTAATTAAATCTTATTTAATTAAAATCCCTAATCCTTGATTTAATATAATTAAATCCTAAATCCCAACCTAGATTCCTATTCTACACCCATCACCATCTCCCTAAACCTACCTTTTGGTAAATCCTATATTAATTAACCTAATCTATGTGATTCCTAAAAATTTTAACTTAAGTGGTGCTCACATGTGAGCAAATTTCTACTTTTGGCCTCTTACAACTCTTACAAGGTTGTTTCCTTATTTCCCCTTTTAGCCTCTAGCAACTCTTACAAAGTTGTCTCCCTTTTCCCTTCTCTCAAAGTTGCTCATATGTGAGAAACTTTTCCTTTTAAGCCTCTTACAAATCTTACAAAGTTGTCTCCCCTTTTCCATTTCCCTTAATGTTTCTCACGCATGTGTGAGCAACATAAGTATTCTCACATCACACTCTTTCCCCAACCCTTGTCATTGACCCATAACTATCACAAGTTTTCTCACACGTGTGTGAGCTTCTTTGACCTTAGCATGACCATCCCTTTACCCAATGGATCTCCCACGAGTCACCTCTTTTTTCCTATGGTTGTTCCATGTGTAGCATATGTGGCCTCCACATAGGATCCACCTCGTCCACACCCCTTGTCCTCCCTCTAAAATCTATAAATAGAGCCTCTCCTTTTGCATTTTCATCATTCATTCATTGTTATAGATTTATTATTCTAGTTTGATTTCAAGTGCATTGTTATCATGTTGAAATTTTTTTAGAGCATATATAAATAAGTGTTAGCTTTTCATGTTTCATAATCTCATCTTGTAGCATGTTAGATCATTTTAATCTTGAATCGTGTTAGTATGATAGTTGCATTCTCGTAATAGCTTCATATTCTCATCATCTTGGTTGAAATCTTGTAGCTAGTTCCTTATACTAGTTTGCAAGCCTTTTAACTTCCATTTGTTTACTTGGAGATCAATATATTGTGTTTGGAGAGCATATCCACACAAAATATCAAAGAGAAAATCAACAAGGCTTGAGTGCTCTTGTTTGGCTCATCCGAGGTTGTGGAGAAAGCTTCTTGTGTCTTTTGTTCAAGTTTTTATACATGTTTGATTTATTTGAATGCTAACCCCCTATCTTGACATGTTTGAGCTTGTTCCACACAGGTAGATTTCTTCATCAACAAATATATGCCCCAAGTGAGAGATCTTTTATAATAAATATGTACTTTCAAACAAGCATAAGGTTGCAATGCTAGATATAAATATCCTTGTGTTAAACAACAAATTCACATGAGAAAGAATGTTACACTATAAAAGATGCAAGCCCACAAGTGATATTGGATGCCAAAAGGAAAATAAAGGGAAAACACTTTTAATATTCTTAAATGGTTTCCAATGTATGCAATATATGCACTTCCTAGCCAACATATGGAAAAAATATATGCGAGGAATGATATCATTGTATAAAGAAACATTTGAATAAAGGGAGAAAAAATATTCCTAAAGGAAGAAAACAATGATGAACCCTTCGTCCCCCAGTTAAGAGAGAAAAAGGAGAAGCCCTATTATCATGTTGCCCTCATTCTCATTACACAAATTATAATGGAGATAAACACAATAGGAGAAAGAAATGCTAATTGTAAACTCTGGTATGAAGAAAACGTAGAATATCCGATGTAGAATGAATAGGATTGCTATCAATGGATTCTTGAACAAATTGTCTAAACTGAACACATTCACAAAGTAAATGTTTTTGCTATGATGGTAAAAACAAAAGAATTCACCCTTAATAGGTCTTTGATTTCTAGAGAGGTTCCTATAAGGGAATACTATATTAGGATTATACTTTAGATTCCAATAGATTATTTTTGCCAAAGCTAAGTGATCATCATAATGGGATATAGTGTTAGATGAAGTGGGAAAAAGAATCACAAGAGGAGGTTTTGGTTGAGACGAAGATGGAGAAAAATGATCAACATGAGGAACATGATGTTCTTTAGGATTATTGCATGAGGATGAAGTAAAATCATCTATATGTGGTAGAGGGAAATCAAGATGTTGATATTCATCAAAGGAATCAACAATTGCTTTTAGATTATGAATGATAGGAGGTGGAGGAGAGCTATGCATAGGATCATTAGGAAATTGGTCCAGAGAAAGATGAGTGAGGGAGATGAAACCTAAGCCAAATTTATGGTCTTGTTGAGGAGGATTAATAGGAACATAAGGATGAGTGATAAAATAATATCCTGTAGGAGGAATACCAAGTCATTAATATCATATCATTAATACCAAGTCTTAAACCTTTATAGCCTTATTGAGTGATAATATCATATCATGTAGTATAAGTATCTTTTAATGTAGAGGGAGAAGGTGATCCATCTTGAGGTGTATGAGCATGTGAAGTATAAAGATGAATAGTAGGAGGAATATCCATTTTAGGAGGATTAGTATTCTCATCCTTTTTAGGTGGTGGAGAAGCAGTATTACCCAAACGTTTGGAAGAGAAATCATCTAGAAAATGTCTAACATCAAGATCATGGATAATATATTGGAGATTGTGAAAAGAATCATTTTGAGGATCATTAGGAGGTTGGAATTGACTAGGAGGAATAAGATTAGGAAGGTTGATACTAGGATCAGTAACAAAATTCCTTATGTAATCTATATAGCCCATCCTTTTAGTTAAAATTTGAAGAAGAAATAGACATTATATTGATAATGGTCTTGAAATATGCCTTGTAAGGAAGAATTATATTATTTAACCTAATTATGCCATATGAAAGAACACCATGAAGGAAGATAAACATAATGACATGCAAGAAGCTATTACGTACTCCATGTGTTTGATAAAGAGAAGTAAGAAGAAAGGTAATGACATAAGTAATTGCACACCAATCCAATATAGAAAGTTCCATGTTAACACACAACATGACCTCAAAATAGGAAATAAAAAGGAGATCACACAAAGAGGATCTAACTACCCAATCAGAAAGTAGAAATCATGGAAGCGTCGGGTTCACCAAAATGTATATGGTGAAATAGTGATAAATGGTAGACCACCAAATCACATATACATTGAATGACCCAAAATCTAATCCTTTGGCCAAATCTGATTTGTACAACCCAAAAGGATGAAGGGATAAAAATGCAAGATGTAGATAAGAGGAGGATTTAGGGTATTCCTTGTGAGTTATGGGAGAAGATGGAAAGTGATCTTATGCTTATGGCTAAAAGAAGATGTAACAATAATGTACAATAGCAAATCTGATCTAATATATCAAAGTAGATGAAAGATATAGAAGTAAGAATGCGTGTACCTAAAAATGGAAGAAGAAGAAGGTGTTTGAATGCTGATTTTCTGTATAATGGAGCCTTGGAATATCATGATACCCAAATCTTGCAGTCTGTGACCTGCAGCTCTAAAACCTAAAACTCTCTATTCTATTATGGGAACACATCAAAATTGGTTCGACCTATATCTAGGTATAGGTCGAAGGTTCGACCTGTACCTGAGATGACCAAAATAAAAAAAATAAAAAGTTGATCTAGGAAAGTCTTTTGATTGTCCTTCTAGCTCTGTAACAAGAATCTGCACTCAAAATACCCAGGTATAGGTTGAAGTTTTGACCTATACCTGATATTGTCAGAATTGGAACAAAAAAGTGGATCGAAAAACTTCTTACAATTACTTTTCCAGATCCATAGCTAAATCTGCATTCCAGACATGTGCCTGCACATAAGAGAGAAGAGGAAATTATTGTGGGAAGGGGCTTGCCTTCATCAAGCCCCAATTTACGAATTAAACTTCAATTAAAATAAAGGAAATAATATCATGTATAAGAGATTAAATCTAACAATGAAAATGTATCATACCACATAGATGCAATTGTACTTAGTATGAGATCAAATACGTTAATGCAATAGCCTTGAATCAACACAAAAAACCAAAAGGAAATCATGTAAGACAAAACTTCATGTAGTAGATGCTTGTAATCTGCCTCAATATTGGATTGAAGAGGAAGAAGAGGAAAACTTGAATGGATGAATGTAGATCTCTTCCCTTGATGGCTAACTCCTTTGCTTCTTATGGAGAAAGAAGCTAGATCTATGGAAGGATTTGCATGAATGCTTTGATAGATGATGGATTAAATTGAATTCTTTCTTGCTTGAACTCCTTGAATGCACAAATATTTCTTGATTTCTTGAGAGTATATGATCGCTTACATAATAGTAGTAGGTATGGAAATGAGGGGGAGAAGTCTCCTTTCATAGTGATTTTGGGGCCCAAATTCACAAAGGCTGACTGTACTGGGCATGAAAATGAAAACACCTTGCTTTGGGCCCGAAACCCACCAATTTTAAACTCCTGAGGTATAGGTTGAAAGTGGTTCGACCTATACTAAGAAGGTGCTAAGTTCAAGGTAAAGTTGCAGGATTCAAGAGGTGTTAAGTGGTTCAAGGAAAAATAGAAAAGTGATCATAAATGCATCCAAATATTGAAATGGAGCCCAAGAGGGAAATGAATTATGTGAATGGATGGGTAAATGGGAAATCATGCATAGAGATTAGAGCCAACATAGAGTTTTGAGAAAGATTGAAGGAGAAGGTGGGACCTTGATTTAAATTATGTATGAAATTAAGTGTAATGCAAGGTAATAACATAAAGAGCACACTAAAGAGAGCTAAGATGGTCCTAAAATGAACACAAAAGAAAGTGCTTACTTTTTAGGACTATACACAAAAAAATACATTAAAGCTCTGTAACGTGCCCACCCTTTCCAAGTTTCAAATTTTGAATTTCTAGTACGCATGGCTGCTAACTCTGGGGAGGAATATTCCTCCCCATAGCCTGACCCCCCCAATACTCATGTCATCCCACATCAGTTGCATGGAGTCTGTGGCAATGTGTCGAAGATTCCTCTGTTAAAGGAGGGAATTGATAAGGAGGCCAAGAATGGTAATTCTTGTTGTGAATCGCTTGCTTTACCATTGAATAACACTAATGAGTTGAATGGTGTGGATCCGTGTAAAGGAGTCACAAAACCCGACTAGAAGGGGGCCCTAGTTGGACCCACTTCTAATGTATTGGAATCTATGCTCGTGGAATTCATTTAGACAAAAGAAGGGTAATAAATCAACCTCCCTAATGCTCTCATGGAGTTTGTTAATTGATTCCCAATATGCCACATGTTTTATCTTTTATTCTTTTCTTATTTTGATAGTATTGAATTTTGTACTACCTTTCACTTTTTTGTGGACATGATCATAATTTGATGCATTCCTAATGAAATATTTTTCAAGATCTTGATGCACATAAGTCTCACCCTTGGTTATGCTATAAATAAACCATCCTACATGATACTTCCTATATTTAGCAAAGGCTAAATAATATTTCCTCAATTTTCCATCTAGGATATCCAAGGCCTTCTTGTTGTAGATTTGAAAATCTACCATTTTGATTTGCGAAGACAAGAATGATCCCCTCTTATGGGTGCCTCCAATATTAGCTTTCTTTGATTCCCACAGCTAACTCAAAATATCCAAAAATGCAATTCTATCAAACAAAGTGGTAGGCAGGATTTGGCGTGCAATAGGAGAACCAAAAACCCTAATGGTGGTATGGCACTTGTAGTATGATCATGACCCCCAATTGTGGTAGATATTCAACTATAGTGCAAGGTTGTACATGTCATCCAAGCAAAGAGATTTTTTTTTTTACAAAAATTACATAATTTGAATTATATGTAATGCATGTCCCATATGTAAGTCCACTCCTGAACAAGAAGAACATCTTCTCTATCCATAGGTGTGATTCTAAGGGCTTCATACTAGACTTTGAGACCATTATACCATAATATATGCATCAAGATGAGTGTAATATCTGAAATAAAAAAAAAAGATAATTTTCTCCTTTCAACTCTTTCAATGCCAAATGCAACTTCTCTGCAACCATTGATGCATAGTCAAATGCCCTATTTTGATATTTACTTTGAATATCCACACACAAAAAATCATCTAATTTGGGAAAGATGTTTCATATTCCAAACCAAAAACTTCACAAGGAGAACAATATGTGTTATCCTTGATTTTTGATTGACAAAAATTATGGGATAACCCTACAAAAGTTTCCCATTTTTTAGCTTGTTCCCTCTAGATATGCATTTCAAGGTCGTCGTCATCTGGGTGCTACAAAATTTTACACCCTTGCAAAGTCAAGTTTGAAACCCGACATTACATGTCATACTATTTCCTTGCTTACATACAATTGAGTTTCTAAAACACGATTGCAAGTTGTGCACCAACGTCCCATTGCATCTCATCTACAATTGATTTTCTACAACCCGATCGCACAAGACTTCATTGCATCAAGCCAAATGTAATCAAGATTTTAAACCCTGATTACAAGTCTTCTTCACACTAATCAAATGCAATTGGGGTTCTAAAGTGAGATTACAAACCTTTCTTTGCATTATAAGTGTTGGTCGGGTTCCGAAACCCAACCAACATGTCTTCACACCATATAAGATTAGGTCAAATTTTGAAACCCGACCTATAGGTTTCCTACACCTTTCTTCACTTGTCATCGGGTTTCTGAAACCTAATGACAAGTGTGTCATGCTATAACTGCTGGTTGGGTTTTGAAACCCGACCAACATGTTTGCCACTTTGCATATCAAAAACTTGATTGTATGTCAAGTCGTTCCTTTACTTGCAATTTGGGTTTCTAAAACTTGATTGCAAGGTAATAATTATTTCATTAAGATTTAATCAGGTTTCTAAAAATTGATTACATGTTAGACCCTTTCCATTTTCACTTGTAATTTAGGTTTTTAAACCCAAATTGCAAATTCTCCTAGAATTGGTCATTCTTTACCCTTCTTTTGTATTTTCAAGTTTTTCCTCTGTCTTTACATGGTTCTTGTCATGAATTTGTCCAACTCTGGGAACATTCCAAATCCATTCTGCAATTTCATTCTAGATGTCATCATCCACTTACCAGACTAGATGACTAAAGAATGAGATACCACGCGAAGACATAACAACTTCATTGGTGGAAAGTGTTGGCAACAAGTTGTGTCCCTTGACACTTAGTTTATTTTTAGTCATGCATTATGTAATTTTGTTTTGACTTATTACATGTAAAATGAAAAAATGTAATTACATGTGATCACAATACAAGTCAAGTAAATTAGGACTGTATTGTGGAATAAGTCAAAGTTAGTAGTATCTCTCCCTTATTTTTCTCATAGCCTCTCATCTATAAATATGAGTGCTCATTGTAAATAATCTTCTTTTGGCAATGCAATAAAACTTTTCTATTTTGGGGAAGCACACTAAAACTTTGATTTTAGATGTATATCAAATTCCAATCAATAAAAGAGGCAAGTTGCTTTCAATCTTTGTGTTGGAACAAGGTGTAATGTGGCAACATTATATGAAGCTGATTGTGAGTATTGTGGTGTTATCTAAAAAGGATTTAAACCCAATCTTGTAGTCTTTGAGATGCTTATTACATTTTAAGCTAGTGTTATAGTGGTGTTATATGTTAAAACTAAGATATAACTTGTAGTCTTTGTGCTACTTTTATCTTCTATATTTGTGTCATTAATTTGTAGTGTATATTAAAGTCTTTGAGCTACACGTATATTCCATCTTTGTTCTTGAATTCACATAAGAAGTCATGAAAAGTCTTTCAGCTTTTGTGAGATTCTTATTTACTATTTCTTCTAGATTGTATTTGAAAGATTGTTGTAAGGAAGGATCATCTATTTTGAAAAAAGAAAATAGATGAAGGAAAAAAACACCTATTCTGAAAGAAGAGAGCATGGTGAAGGTAAAACCCTATTGCTAGTGTAGAGTAAGTAATCTTAATTAAGTGTTAGTTGTTTTCCGTAACAATAAACAAGGGGAGCCTCCCTTATAAAGAGGAGAGATCATGTCTCACACACTTTGGTTGAAACCACTATTTTACAATTAGTTGAATCAAGTGGGTTGCAAAATATTCATCCATCAATTTATATCTTTGAAATAGCCTGAAAAAAAATCAAGGCTATATGGAGGTTGATCTCTTGGAGAAAGAGCTCTCTCATCTCCCTTTGAGTGTAGGAATCCCACCTCTGTATTGAGCAGAGTAGTTGGTAAATTCTTTGGGCAACTCATTTCATTAAATCCCAATTAGTATGAAGATAAATGTTTACAATGAAAGTTGACACTAGGTTCATAGCCATATTATATCTTTGGCTTGATGAAAATCAAGGGAGGGTGTTCCAAATGATTGGAATGTAAAGCTAATGTTTTGCATCAATTCTTACATATTAAGCCTAGAAAATATTAGTATATGATTTAAGCCAACTCTAATGAGCCACCTTGAACTTTTTTCAATGCATGAATGATATTACAGATTGAGGGTTGTACCATGATTAATAAAGATAAGGCTTGTTGGGCCTTGGTTTCTCCACTAGCCCAAATTTCAAATTTTTTACCAGTAATATCCAAGGTTATTTGTGGGGTCTATTTGACTGTCTATTTGCACATATTTTTTTCATGGTCCTTCAGTCAGATTTTCAAAATCTCATCATTTTGGGTCGTGAATAATAAAAATCATGTCAAGATTCAAGCTTGAGAAAGATTTGTAATTCATGGGATTCTTGGTGTTTTTGCGATCCCAGATTCTCCGGTTGTCCGTCAACTTCGTTCTGCACTTTGAATTTCTGAAATTGGAGCTACAAGTCAAAAGTTATGCTCTTTTGAAATTGGCATGTTAATTTTAAATTAATTAAATTTTTTTTTTTTTTTAAAATCTTGACTTTAAAAAAAGTTAAGATTTTGAATCCCAACTTGTGAAAAGAATTTAATGGTTAAGGGTCGTTTGTTTCGCGGAATTGAATGGGAATTGGCATTTCTGAATTCCCAAAATGTTCAGTTCCCTGTTTGGTTCCAAAATTAAAAATTGGAATAGGGTTATGCGAGTTCTAATTTTGGGTCATTTTGAGCATTCCACAATTCCTTCTCAGACCTGGAATTGGAATTGGAATTGAAAGTGTTATTTTGGGAAGGAAAATTCATTCCCATTTTTGTTTCAATAATGTATATTATATTGCTATAAGGATATATATATGTGTGTGTGTGTGTGTGTGTGTGTGTGTGTACACATAAGTGTATATACACACACATGTATATATATACACATATGTGTGTATGTATGTATATATACATGTGTGTATATATACACATGTGTATATATACACATGTGTATATGTATATATGTGTATATATATACACAAATGTATGTATATGTGTATACACACATGTGTGTATATGTGTATACATGTGTATATACATATATGTATGTGTATATATATGTGTGTGTGTATATACACATATACATGTGTGTGTATGTGTATATATACACATACATCTATATATGTATATATACACATGTGTATGTGTATATATGTGTGCGTATATGTGTATATATGTGTGTATATGTGTATACATGTGTATATATATATATGTATATGTGTATATATATACACATGTGTATATACACACATGTCTATATATATATATATGTGTGTGTGTATACACACATGCACATGTATATATGTGTGTATGTGTATATATGTGTTATATACACATATACATGTGTGTATATACACACACATAC
>MU228088.1:1440843-1470869 GCA_018584345.1 Thuja plicata | reverse complement strand
TCGGGTTTCAAAGGTTATCTTGAGCCGACTATGATGTAATAAAATGTAAAATAAAATAATTCTAAGTTTGGTCGGCCTTATTCTGGAACCTTCCAGGCGGTGGAAAATTGCCTATATAAGGAAGGCTATATTATTGTCTTAGGAGTTCATAATAGTTCTGGGTAGTAGATCTGGGTAATAATTCGAGGCTTTGTCCTACAGAATATTGTAAGGGAATGCCCATGTGGCTTTGCATATTGTAATTCTGAAAGTTTGTAATTCCACATTTGTAGAGATAATAAGAAGCCAATTTTTTGTTCTTGCATAATGTTGTTGTTTCTCTGTTTATGTTATGTGTTTGTGGTAGTAAGGGGAGCACCCTTCATCAGGTAGAGCTTAGGGTGTTTCACTCTCTACAAATTCAATTTTCTGACCATCTCCTTAGAGGCTAGGTTATCTGAACTACCACTACCAATTATTAATTTGCAACATTTTCCTTCAACTTTACATCTTGTTCGAAACAAATTCTTTCTCTGCAATGGTTCTTGATCTAACTCATTGTGATATAGGGCTCTACTTATCATCAAAATTTCTCCATCCTCAGGTTTGTTATGGAATCCAGTAGATTCTTCTTCAGCAAAAGCTATTCTCTTTCCTAAAGTTTCTTGTTTACATTCAAAAGCATGGTGTCATTCTCCTCCACATTTGAAGCAAGTTCCTCTAAATGCCTTTTTGTCATCTCTCTTGTAACTGCTCTATCCATTGCTTTGGTAAAAGTTCCTATCATCTCTTCAGTGTGATTTGTCATCTCTACCTTCTTATTTTCCTTTGTTTTGTCTGTAGGGGATCTACCACCTCCAGTGAAGGTTCTGCCTCTCTAAAATCTTCCTCCTCTCCCTTTTTGTCTTTGTGCATGCCTTTTGTTCAAATTTTCTTCATCCTTAAGGGCACATTAGTATGCTTCCTCCACACTCTGTAACTTGATTAAACTTATCTCATCCTATATTAACATCCTCAAACCATTCAAGTACCTAGAAACTTGTTCAACTCCATCTTCAGTATGTCCAGATCTAGTGTTCAACTTGTAGAATTCTTCATTATACTCTCTCACACTAGATTATTTTTGCCTTAGGTTAAATGTAATTTTTTAAACACATTTACTTAGTAATCAACAGGTAAGAAATTTTCCTTCAACTTATTAGCCATCTGATCCTAAGATTTGATCTTTTCTTTGCCTCTTCTTTTTATAAAAGTTTGCAAGTGCTCCCACAGTAGTGATGCATGTCCTTTAAATTTTATGCAAGCATATTTCACCTTTTTTCCTTCCTTAGTCCCTTCAAAATCAAAATATTTTTTCTTCTCCGTTATCTAATCAATCAGTTTATCTAAATCCAACTTACCTCTGTAGTCTAGTGGATTAAAATTTAGTCTGTTATTCACACTAGTTAGGGCTCTTAGGAGTCTCTCATCTCCCTCCTCTAATTCTAGTTTACCTTCATTTCTTGGTCCAACATTTTGTACCTCTCCTTCCTCATCACTCACATCATCAAGATGTTGTCCTCTCCTATGTGTCATTTCAACAATGTCCAATCAAGTTGTAATTTATCTCATCATATCCATCAGAGCAAGGTATATACCTCTAGGATTTCCTCTCTGAGCCATCTTTCCACAAGTCCTCTGTAATTATGAGTGAATATCCTTGATCTTCTACTCCTCAAAAAGTCAAATTTAGGACTTTGCAATCATAGGGACGAAGATATGCTAACGCAGGAATGAAAACTCTCTCTGATACCACTTGGTGCAGTCATGACAGGAGAATCCTCGATGAGGACTGTTTGAACCGTGTAACAAGAGTTACACAATAGAAAAAACAATGAGGAATAGAGAGAAATCTAGAGTAGACATTCACATTATCATAAGATTCAATTACAATTGGCCAACAACATGTATGCTTATATTCTAGGCATACATGCCTGATTAAAGATCAGAAATCCAAATTATATCATTTTTGTGGATCTATGAATTATCAATACTGAGAGTTGTCAACTAAAGAAATTAATACAACAATATATAGACGATCTCAATGCAATCAAGTCGACTAAGATCTATCATAATCTCCAAGATAGGAAATGTAACATGCAAAATAGGTTAGGACCTAAATCATGAAGAGCTCCCGTACAATTGAATATAATTAAGTGTGCACCAAAAGGGAGGTCAGCCAAGAGTCCAAGAACATCAAATGATATTCCAAGGAGGTGCGCAAACCAAGGAAAAGGTTCATGAGATAGGAGAGCTCCATCAAACCGAGAATATGAAAAATAGATAGGTCAGGACAAGGAATCATGAATATCTCCACTGAGAAGAATCAGAGAAAAGTGCACACCCAAGGGCAGATAAAAAAAATGAGCCAAGGAGCATGCCACAAGGTCCACAATAGAGAATGAGCCAACACAGAAGGGTGTCAAACCAATCAAATAACTGAACAAAACATGAACAAACTGAAAACAAAATATATTTGTTTGATGCAAGATTTCCAAGAATGCAAGGATGCTCCAGCATCAAGCATAGATACAAGAAAAACTAAAGGTGCTTTAAGAGAAAATTAGGGATGGTCTGGAAATGGCAAGGGAGGAATTATATAAGGTTGAGGCTCTACAAAACATGTCCGGGGACATAGTGATGGTGGAAGGTATTGTGAATAGAGAAGATTTCCCAAAAGGGATGAATGAAGGCTTTAGCAGAAATGACAAGTGGTTAGATTGATTGAATGTGCTCAAGACATCAAGGAGATGGTTGAAAAGTTAACAAATTTGAGGGGACAGGATGAGAACATGATAAAAATATTAATGAATAGATTAATAGAAGATGTCCTGACAGAGAACGAACATGGTTTGGCAATAGAGATCATTAAACAATGGAAAGAAAAGATGGATAACCCAATGACTAAAATTAGCATTGGGTTGTTCAATGGGTTGAGAGTGGTTAAGAACACCACAAAGGAATATGAAAGGAACACAATTCAAAGGGACACAAAAGTAAATGAAGTGGAACAATGTACAAGGCATAGATTGTTAATTTGAACCTAGCGGATTGCATCAGCATTTTACATTCTTGACAGGTATTGAGAGAAAACTTATCCCTTGTTCAAGCCGTCAGCTGCTAAGGAGTAAATATCCACTAATACATTAGAGAGTATCTAGCGGGACATTGACCTAGTCAACACCCATAAAATATGAAATCCTTTGTTATTTTGTTTTGTGTTATGTTTTGTCAGTTTATGATGTTTTTGTGTCAGTTTATGATGTTGCTAAGGGCCTAAACGTCTATAAAAGGCCAAGACTTACTCATTTTTTATCAGATTGAAAATTGTAGAACTTATGTCGAACCTTTGGATTATGTTTTTCAAAGTTCAATTTCTTAGTTTTCTTTCACTTCAGAATTAGTGTCTGCATGTTTCTTTGGATGACTAGTAGGAAGACAATATACTATGAAAATAAGGATAAATGTTGTATTTACTAAAAATATTGTCAACTTTAAGGAATATATGAATGTTGTGCAAGAGCTCTGGTATATTCTGCCACTTTCTCTATTTTGACAAATATTTCTATTTCCTAAAGATTGCACAAGTATATGTTGCATTGTTAAATTTTGGCAAAATATATGCTTGTTTTGCCTAATTCTTACATCATTACGACATGTTTGCTGAATTTGTAAATTTAGAAGTTAAAGTAAATCTTATTATAAAAACTTCCAAATCTTTTTCTAGATTTTGTTGGAAAATATAGAAGATCTGATGATTTTGATGTGAAAGTGATTAAATATATGATGCTTAGTTCTTGCAAAGTATTGTTAGTAGTCTGAAGTACCAGTGCCCTTTGTAAAAGAAGCTAAATAATGAACCTTTTGAGTTATCTTAGTATGGTCAAGACTTGATCACCCAAGCCTTGGAATCAATTTTTTGATTGATTTTTCAAGATAGATAAGTTCTAGTTTAGAAATCTATCTAGTTTGAAGTGTGAGTAAAATCCATGTTAACATACATATTTGTTAACTTCATATTCCAAACCAAAGTAGAGTTGTTATATAACATTTTTTTAATTGATTATAAAAAATATGTATGTACAACTATATTTCAAATAAAACCTTCATACATATGTTTCTTATCATTATTAATGTAATCTACAAACTAAAAGTAAAACTACAAAAATAATATTCTATGCACAAAACATAACAATCTAATGCATCATACTTTAAATATATTTATATACAGAAAATAAAAATAAAAATAATGTATCTTCTATGCATAAATCAAATTGTACCTTCTAACATATGAACTTACAAATGGTTTTCTTTGGACAAGACCATTGTAACCCCTTCTTATGCAAATAGTAATTAGATGTGATATTTTATGTTAGGGATTCACATTACCTTTCATAACCACCCACCCTATTCATTGATGAAATGTATAATATGTAGTAATACTAAGAGGGAAATGAATGAATGAGTTTTAATGATGTATTTACCATCATAATATTTAGAATTTGATAACCCTAATCAATCAAAATAGCTTATGAAATAAATTGTAGAGGTTACAAATAAAGTGAAACTATTTTATGTAGAAGTCTTTGACTTTCTCTATCTAATAGAGAAAAAAATTCTCAATTTCCTTTCATTTTATACTGGTACTAAAGTCTCAAAATCATTAGAGGCGATGACACTAAATAAATTTAGGAAATTTTTAAATAATACAATTCTTTAAAATATCACGAATTCGTGAAATGCTTTAGAATTGCATCTATTAACCACCAAAGAGAATTACAAGAGTGTTTAACAAAGGGGAACATAAGGGTACTCAATATGTCATAAGTTGGATCAGCTTTGAGGTGGTTAGAAAATGTATTTATTATTGGCATAATTGTTTGGCTTTTTACTATAATTGTTTGCAGAGAATACCAAGACTTCAAAATCCCACATTTAATGAGCTTTAAATTGATCAATTATGTCACATGCAACTTAAATTTTCTATCTATTGAAGTTGTTTGATGGCCCTTCAAAGCACAATATGCTATTGATTCCCATCTATCAAAGTTGGTTGGTGGCTCTTTAAAGCACATTATGTTATCCATGGTTTAAAAGACGATGATAGATAGATATCAAATCTATAATACATATTTAAATCAAGTACATTTATGCTCATTTATTATGATTAGATCATGCTTAGGAATGAAAGGAAAGTTTATATTATTTTGAGAAAGTCATTAGGAAGGTATTGATTTTTTCAAGCCTTGCTACTTGAACTTTCGCAAAACATCTTTTTGGAGAGGAGTCCTCCTTTCTAAGATGGTTGAACAAGTATCCATTCTCGTATGTTATGGACATATTGTTAACTTTTTATTCAGAGAAAACATAACAAGGTATAAATCAAATTGTACTTTCTCATATTAACATAAAAAAAAATTTATTTTAGCATGATCAGTGGAACCTCTTTGATATGAATGCTAGTTAGATATGATATTTTACTTTGGGGAACTTATTTTACCTTTCCTAACAACCCACCCTATTCTTTACTGAAGTGTACTACATCTAATAATTTTAAGAGGGAATGTAATAACAAAAAATTATTATTTTATTGAAAATCTAATTATTATTAAATAAAAATCACATTAATGAAAGGCAAAGTATCAATAGGACAAAACAAGAAATGTATTATTTGTCAATTACATTTGGAAACTTATTTTACCTTTCCTATCAACCTACTATGTTCTTTACGAAAGTTTACGATATGTAATAATCTTAAAAGGGAATGTAATAACAATAAATTATTATTATTTGATGTAGCCTAATTCAATAACAACAACAACACAAAACTCAGAACTCAAAATTCTTCATTAATCTTCTCCAACTTACTCTACCCTATAATAAAGAAAATTCCTTATTACAATTCCAAAAATTATCATATTTGGTAGATTTTCCGGAAAAACAATTTTTTTTCCATTTTTGGTAATTTCCAAAACCCATCCTAGGAGTCCCGATTTTTCCCAAGAAAAACCTGCAACTAAGGCAAGATGAATTGCCAACTAATCCACGAAATCAAAGACATGATTTCAAATTTATTACAATACAACTTTCTAAAAAGTGAAAAAAAAAAACACAAAAAGCCAATTTTGGAGGCCAAGATGATATTTGTGACTCCTGAAAAAAAGTCGAAATGACCATCAATCAAATGGAGCTCATTGAAAATTCAAATAACTCATCCTCACGCAACTGCCTGTTATTACTTTCAGCCAAAACCCACATCCGAGTCAAAAGTTATGACCCTCGGATGCTCCTGCATCATTATTATCATTATTATTATTATTATTATGTTTTTTTGTTGAATATATAGAAGTGTACTAGTAGTTGTTATAGTAGCTAACTTCGTGCACCTAAGAGCCTAAACTATACATAGAATTTCAACGATTTTTTTTGTTTTCTTCGCATATGACTTAATTGCTTAAGAAATCCCTTAAGTGTTGAAGAGTCAAAAAAAAATAGTCCTTCAAAATGTTGTCAAATACCTAATTAAAATACCCCAATAAAAAATTGTCATATTTATGCACGAATGTCTAGGTGCTAGTTCAGAACTTTTCAATACATATGTAAAATGTATCAGCAGTTCAAAAAAAAATGATTATTAGAGAGTACAAGTGAGAAACTATTCGTATGCAATATATTTGTTAGTGAACGTTTAATTATTATTATTTTGTTCCTTTACAATTAATAATTAGGAAGTGAGATGTGCAAGGAGTGTAAGACTATAGAATGTGAACCGCTATTGGTGTTCTTTTCCTAATTAATAAATTAAAAAAAAAACATTGATGAAGGGCAGAGTATGAATAGGACAGAACAAGAAATCAGAATTATTTTTGAAGTTCTTCCCAGTTGAAAGGTTAAACGTGTAGCATTTAAAAAACATTAAAAAGAGTAAACTAATGACATTAAAAAGAAGAGTTTTGCCAATTCATTCTCCTTTTGTCTCGCTGACAGCTGCTTTCCTTCAATTATTCAGAGACTGGAAAAAGAAGGACGAAATCTACGTCACACTTAATTGTAAAGAAAGGACAAACATTTGTGGACCAATCAAAAATGTTAGTCCATTGCTAGCATTCATAATAACCATGGATGTGGGCCAGGTGGAATTCTGATTCCTGAGGAAAACACTCACTCTCACACCTAAGTCATAAGCATGTTTTGCATTATCAAAAAAATCTTGTGATGCATGCACTGATCGCTGAAGCTTCGCTTGAGTCAAAAAGTTGGATAACAAAACAAATGGTACATCACATAATCACATTTGTAAGCCTGCAACTGCAACCATAGTTGTTTGGTGTACAGACATCACAGTTTGTGCAGAGACTGCAGAAAAGATGGAGCACATAAAACATGAGCCTCCTTACTGATAGCAATGGATCTTTTAATGTCATTATCTTTTGGGTATTATCAAAACCCTTGTCTAAACGTGTCAAGATCATAGACCCATCAGAAGAACAGTACTCTGACGAATCTGCTTCTCTCAGTAAACAAAAGATTCCAACAGTCAATTCATGTTTTCACAAGCCTACGAGCCTACCTGACCTGTCTAGTCTAGTGATTCCACACATCTAGTGTGTGTGCAAGAACATAAACAACATTTGAATATCCCAAATGGGTGTCATTATAATATAATTAAGAGTCAATTGATGGAATTACAGGGGAGGGGCAGAGTTAAATTTCAAGGGATCTCTTTCTTAAGCAAGAAGATTTGTCTTTGTCATGACCTCAGAGTCCTATGGATTGCATGGGTGTTGTCATGTCTTTTTCACGGAATAGGAAATGGAAAGGGTGTGTGCTGTAAATGTGAGGTGCAACAATAAAGAAAGGGGCGTGCATCATTTCCTTGCTCTCCAGTCAACTGTAAAAAGGCCTGGTTATTCTTGCAGTTGGAATTTTGGGAGTCAGTTCATCAGTCATCTAAAACAGGTGTCTTTTGTACTTCAATGTTCATGAGATTGGAGACAGCCTCTCTAGCCCCCATGGGACGGCACTGTGTGGCTTATAGCTGGAGTTGTATTAAATTAATAGGTTTTTAAAAATGAAGTTGCATTAAGGTTGTTGATCACCTATTTTATTCTCTTCTCTTGTTTTCTTCTCATGATAAATCATGTCATTTGATCTGAAATGTCAAGAGAATAAACTCACGTAAGGATTAGAGAAAACATCAATTAACATAAACTATGCATAATAGTTGACCACCTACCAAATTAGAAGTACCAACATCCCTAGGATTTGACAAGTGTTCCTAATAGTAGGGGATAATAGTCCATGGGAAGCATCTCTCAAATGCAAGCTTAGAGAGATTGAATAATGGAGGTTAGGCACAGAGAGATTAAGTTCTGAGAGTATAATTTTGTTGTTGTATGGAGGGGATTTAAAAATAGATTAGGTGTGCAGTAAGGCCAGCTCAAAACAGCAATAAACTTAGATTGGATGTCACTGTAAACCAAATAATTTATGGCGAAAGGTCATTATATTTCTACCTCTTCCAGATAGAAAATAGACGTATGGATTAAGTTTAACTAGCCCTCATTTCACAATCCCCTTTTTAATAAAGGCTGTCTGTTTACCCATTTCACATGTGGATTGATGTTAAATGGCCTTTATTTAACATTATATTCTTCTATGAGTGCATTCTAAACACTCTTTTCATATATACCAGGTGATTTAAACTAATAATATCAAATGTCTATTATAGAAATCTTTATTTTGATCTTCCATTTACGCTGCTCCCCGAGGCATTGAACTTACCCCGAGAAGCAAAACTACAGATATGCAACGTGGCAAATTTACAAGTGAAAGAGGCTAATACAGCTTTTCCCAGAAATTTCAATTAATTAATTATTAATTTATGATAAATCATGGATGGAGACAGGCATCTATTTTCAACTTAGTGCTCTGACTCATCGGTCAGTGCTGCAATCTGCAACGCTAGCAGCTTTTATTCTTTTTCCTCATATTTTCTTTCTCAATTGAGTTTGCATTTAAGAAGTAATTGTTCATCATTACTATCATCTCCAGCTGCTGCCAACTTGGTAACACATTCATTCATTCTTCCAGATTAGTGGAGGAAGTTGAGTTGGGTTCGCTTTAGGTACATCATTTCCATTCAAATTCCACCTAACTGCACTTCTCCTATGTTTTGGGAACAGGCTGGTACTTGTGTTGCTGATGGCGATGATCATTTGTGTCTGATTGAATTTTGACCCTGATTTAGAGATAAGAACAGAGATTATCCATGACCCAACTTCCCATTCTCCAATACCCAAATGCTATTTTTTTATTGAAATGGGGAAACCCAATAGACTATTGCCCCCATTACTTTAAGCAAACATAGCTAAGCAGGACAAAATATAGGTATCCTTATTTGCACATTTTGTCCTTTGAATGTATGGTCCTTTACCTGTGTTATACAATGTTTTTTTAAGCATATGATGTTGTGGTACTCTGTGAAAGCAGCACTTAGCCTAGAAGGGAGGAGATTACCATGTTGGAAAGCATGCTGAAAGCACATAATTCCTTGCCAATCATTATGTAAATGGGTGCAGAGCGTGGGGTAGTTGTGTGAAGAGTACTGTGTATAGTTGACTGCCTGTTCCACCCACGTTTAGTAAGCCTCAGTGTCCTTGTGAGAAGCCATCGTCTTTCAAATACTGGTTTGTTTTGGCAATGTTGCCTATTGCCTTACATAAACGGTCTGCAGAGTTCTAGGTTTATGATTAGGTTAGTGTTCAATCTGTCAAAGGACCTGATTAATATTATGCCTTCTTAGGGCTGCAAATGAAGTACACCCTATAAGCACGTTGCAGTCTATGCACAGTCTAGGGCTCTTTTTATATCATAACTCTGTAGATTTGTATTTGGGTGCATAGAAATCTTGAACTTTTGGTGTTTCTCAGAACATGATGTCTACATTCAGATAGTTCTTCAGGTAAGTTATCAGATGTGTAAGATTCTTCTATACCCTTGTGCAATAGAGTTCTGTCTTTTAGGAGTCACAAGCATTAATGAGCTAGGACATGAAGTCTTACTCTTGGGATTTGGAGCATCCGATGCTGTAGAGAGAACACACTGAAAGAAGACACAATCTCTGAATCATTTCGTGGAAGTTCAAAAAGATCCTTACATAATCAAGATGGAAAGCAAGGATTTCAAGAGCAGCAAAGTTGGGTTTCTAGGCCTGAGAAACCAACTGGGTAGAAAGGATTCCCAAGAGGTCATTTTGGATAAAACACAAGGGAACAAAAGCAGCAGCAACAAGCCCTTAGGAAATGATGCCTTGTCAACAACAACCACCCATCACAGAAAACCAAACGTATTTACTTCTCACATGTCCTCGTCCTCCATGGTTTCTGGATCTAAACCGGCGGATGATAGAGAAGTGAACAAGGACTCAAAACAGAACTGTGCTCAGAGCGTTGTTGATGGTACTGGAGCTTCAGGGGATTGCGATATTGGTCTGAAGCTGGGAAAAAGGACTTATTTTGAAGATACAAATGGTGGAGGGACAGTAAAAGCAGTAACTCAAGCGTCAGTGTCCCCTGTTTCTTCCGTTCAGTCTAAGAAGTCTCGGGCCCTTGCTCAAGCTATACAGACCCCGCGTTGCCAAGTTGAAGGTTGCGATAGGGAGCTTACGAATGCAAAAGAATACCACCGTAGGCATAAGGTTTGTGAAGAGCACTCCAAGACTGCCAAAGTCAGAGTATCTGGTATAGAACAGCGGTTTTGTCAGCAGTGCAGCAGGTTAGAATTTTATCATCCTTTTGAGATTGCATATTAAGTCCTGGCTTAATAATTGTCCTTAATGAAAAGAACATGGCCTAATTCTCATTGTTATAAATCAAATCAGTTGTGAATTCATTGTAAGAAATATGTATTTACCTGAAGGCTAGACGGAGATAACTGTGTCGTTGGGAAGCTAGATTACTTTCCTCATTTTCTTTCCTAGCGAAATTATCATGTAGTGAGATGGTCTGGTTGTTTCTGATAAATTGGGTTTCATGATTCCTGTAACATGGTCAAGAAATCCACCCGCAAAATCATTTCCTCTGCTTACTCCTCAAATAGAATTATATTTTGGTTCTCTACTAGGATACATTTATACCAGGCAAGCGTACTTAAGTACCCATGAACAAAAATCCTGATGTTTCAGTCATATTTCACTATTGATTGATAAATCAAAGCCCACAGGTACCATGTTTCAGGTAACTGTAGATTTCTGCTATTTTAACTTCATGCTGTTAGTTCAAACTGTAACTATTACTTTCACTTTGAGCTTTATTAGTCTCATTAAAGACTTGATATGGGCATATGACTTTTGTTTTAAGCTATGCATTTGCAGATCTCTTACTGAATTTATTTGCTGGTCAGTGTGTCTATCAATTGCGTTAGGTTCTTAAGTGAGAAGAGAGGTAATCTATTTTCTGTAAGTAATGAAATTTTTATAGTTGTTCTTTTTTCAGTTTTTATGGCTTGCGGCCACTGTAAAATTATATATTGTCTATAAGCTCTCCCTCCTAATTTGTTATGAACTGAAAACATTTCTCAGCTTGTAAAATGCTTCTGAGATGTTCATATTCGCTCTTATAAAACCCGGGTACTACTTGAATACTTATATTGTGGACTGTGTCTTGCTACTTCATGTTAGTTATTGGACTTGACCTCTAATCATAACATGAAAGATTCATTTTCTGTAGATTTATCCTCATATCTGGACACCAGCTTTGTAGTAACGTTTGGAAACGTTCTGAAATTCAATTCCATTTTTATAGTACATGTTGGACTTGTGTAAATAGAATTTCAAATTCATACCTTTGTGCTTCATGTTTTCAGACCAGTTATGAGTGATTTGACTTTTGGTAGGGTTCGGTGCCAGGTTTCTACCTTCTAATATTGGGTGCTTATCTGTTATTTTAACCTCTAATTTTGGCTTTGGTTGTTTTGGTTTAACTTCTGTTTCCCCGTTTATTATCTCCGATTCCATGGACTTTCTCATGAACTTTGTTAATAGATAATTTCTTAGACTCATTTTGCATTCAGAAACTCTCATATGCTTCATTCATCATGAAAGGTAATTAATGTTTGCAAATCCGTGACAAATCATTATTGTGTCAGTGGTCAGTTTTTGCAAATTGCAGAAGGTTAAACATAATTGGATCAGAGTATGCAGCAGACATCTTGCTTACACGCTCATTATGGCTCCTTATGGATAGCCCTTATGAATCTAAGTCACTATCATCTTCATGAACTTGACCTGAATTCGGTCCTCCGAAATCTGCTTATTGCAAACCATTTTTTTGTTTATTTTTTTCTTTTGTGATCTCACTGTTTGCTGAGTTAGGCATGGTATCATGGTTTTGCTTTTGTGCGTATATGGTTGATTTTATATTTTCTGATTAAAATATATATCAATTATTAATATTTTCAACTATGAGAACTTGATAGTTTAGACCCTATGCAAAAGTCCATTCGCATTGCACTGGAATTAATGTATATTGTACTGCAAACCTAGAGTGTATACTATATGTTTGTTATGTGACCATATGTAGGTGTTGTAATACAGTTGGATTCATTTTGTTACCTTAGAAGTATGCTTCAGTGGCACAATATGCTTATGGTATGCTGTTGTGCAGTAGTTCCTGAAATTGTTGATGGTTGTCTCCTTATACATTGGGAAATTTCTGTTAAATCCATTTTTAGCAGGAATAAATATTATATTCTGGACTTAGAATTAGATTACATGCTCTAAATAATAGAATATGTTCATGCAGGTTTCATGAATTGATGGAGTTTGATGAAGGGAAACGGAGCTGTCGGAGACGTCTTGCTGGTCACAATGAGCGCCGCAGGAAACCTCAGCCTGATCCAATGGCAATCAACCCTGCAAGGCTTCTGCCACCTTTTCATCATGGTACAGTTTAAATGAACGAGATTTTAGATTGCCATGATTATAGATATAATGTTATTTGATTGTAGAACAAATAATATTCTTATAAATGGTAGATTCCATTTCATGTCAATATACAAAGATACCTCAGCTGATGGCAACATAGTAGTAAATTAATGACAGAGAACAGGTCTACCTTTGCCATATTAGTAGTCCAAAGTTGATGCAATTGATTTTATATGATTCTGTCATGTAAATGATAATAATTAGGTTGTTAATCCACTTCCAGTTCTAATCTGTAGCTGCCATCCCACCATAGCATTATAAGCTATATAACGTCTTCCAATTCTCAGATTTCCTTGTGAAAGAGTGCCCCTCTCATAAACGCAACTTGTTCTCCTCCTAATATGGTTCTCTCCTTTCTCAAAATTTTCTAAATTTTTGGCTGAGGGCGGGTTTATGGATCCATATCAATGACTATCCTTATACCAGTTGCCAGAAAAGAAAAATAGTAACATAGAATTTTGTTGTCTGGAATATATGTTTTAATGGTATTTACTTCTATCTTTTACCAAAGATGGTTTGGGGTGTAGATAAGTGTGTTAAGGTTCAAGGAATATGCTCTCAATTTCTTTCAATATTATACAGATAACAGGCATGGTAACTATTTAGATAAACCTTTCTTCCTGCATCCAAGTATCAGTTCAAGTTCAATTCTGGGAGATCCTTGTGACTACAAACATGGCCACGGACAGAGAACATTTCAGCGGTTCATCAAGACTGAGGATCAATCAACTTATGACGGGCACATACAAATACCAAGTGTTGATCAGCAGTCATATTCAAGCTCCGAGAGGCTACTTCTATCCTTACAAAACCCAAAGAATCTGCCCTCTAATGTTCTCAATCAAGGATATTCACAGTATATTCAGAGCTCTGGGAGTCCACTTGGTCACACATTGACTCTCTCATCCTCACCAGGAACAGATCTTATCTCAGGTTCAGAACTTACGCCCTCCATTCATAATTTACCAGGAGTCTCATACTCTGGCCGTGCTCTCTCTCTTCTGTCATCACCAACATCATGGGCGTCAAGACCTTCAGTATCAGTTTCTCTCAATATGGCTACAAGATCAGGTGTTTCACTGGATGAGTTTATACACAACCAATCTCCCATGACCCAACCATCCATGCAAGGATTGCAGCACTATGATTTTGTTGACGACAAGCTATTAAGTATTAGCCCTCAGTCACCTACAAGCCTTGTTTCAAGTGGATTTTCTGCAACTGGAGCAACCTCTGTCAATAAGGATCGACATGTTGGGGGAGTTGCTTCTAATACAGGAGGCATTGGGAACTTTGGAAGCCAAATGTCTGGTTTACTACAGGGGCCTGATATAAGAGATTCTCAGTGTTTGAGTCCAAAAGATGTGCGGTGTACAATTAACCTTTTGCGGAAGACCTCCAGTGGACAAATTAACCAATCTCAGGGTGTTACAAGGATTGGCCAGCAAGGAAATGGTCAGGTTCCAGAGTTTGAATCAATGAGATCTTACGAACCATCTATGTTCTTCTCACAGCAAATGATGTAGTTCCACAAGTATACTCTGCAAGTATTATTATTCTTTTGGCTTTACCTGCTACCATCTGACAAATGACATAAATTTGAAATCATCTATACATTTAAAGAATAATTTTTTATTCTTGTGATCAAGTATATTTTTTCAGATCCTGCAACTAAAAACATGTGTAAAATGTCCAAGAAAGTTTTACAGATCTTAGTCTTACGGATTGCTTTAACTTCTGCTTACATTAGATCAGTATAATGAAGCTCTAAAGAGACTAATTTAAAAAAAATATCATATGAGAAAATAAAATTAACAAAAAAAGATATATGGACTTCATTTCTATTTATTTTTCTCCACTCAATAGTTTTCCTGTATCTTCAGCACCAAATTAGAAAAACAATATTAACTTAATTTTAAATAAGAAAAAACTGATAAATTCCCCACAAACAAAAGCATCTGTTTGAGTGAACTTAAAAAGTCAAATTTCCTGTAGCTTAGCCATTTTATCCATTGTTAGATTTCCCAAGTCTGACAGTTATCCTTTTATGGGTGTCGCCAGTCTGACAGTTTAGAATCCAGATTACATGCAATGTTGATTCCTTGCTGATAAATCCTGAAATTTCAAGGAAGGTAAAAGCTAAGCCAAAATGCAATCTTATAGGTCACCACCAGGTCAAACACTAATTTCGTGTATGTGAAACTTAATGTGGAACTCCCTTTATATGTTTTTAAAATTCTGTAACTTTATGCTTTGATCTACCAAACAACCTCAGTGATTAACTCCTTGCCAGTTCACCTATAACTTTAGTAGTTCAATGGACCAGTAGCCCATAAATGGAGCATTATACTTTGGGTGCAGATGCTAATATTACCCATTTTTTCAACATGGGACGAGATCCAATCTCCAGTTGACAATACACAAAAGGGACTGCAGGTGAGAGTGGTTATTTGCAGGTGGCAACCCCCACCGCGGGGTTGGAACCCCTTTGAAGTCACCATCAGGTATCTAAGGCGATGGTCCAATGGAAGGACCCAACTGAATATTTTCGGCTTGTGCTATGCGAGTAATTAAGATATTGGCAGTGAAATGGTCCCGTGAAATATAAGTACGTTTTACTAGTTAATTCTGCATTTAAAACTATCACAATACAAGCCGTGAAACATAAGGAAATTTTACTAGTAAATTCTGCATTTAGAATATCACAGTACAAGCCATGAAACGTGAGTAGATTTTACTAGTTAATTCTGCATTTAAAGATATCACGGTACAAGCTGCTGCCATTTGGCTCATTAAAAACCCCTGCCGGAACTGCAAATTGTGAACTTTCAGCCTCCACATTCACAGAAGCAGCCCAAAGTTTCCTGTAAAAAAGTCCCTACTAAAAATAGGAGCAGCAGTAGCCTTTTCAGGGAGTCTCAAATAGCATAGAGAGATTATCAATGTGGAACCAAATCATACAACTGTATCAAACATCTTTCCTTTTTTTTGGTTCCATAAGATGTTGGAGGTCCCAAGGGGGGAAACATCTATACAGCCAGCTAAAAAGCAATTCATACCAAGGAGACATTCATTATGATTTGCTTTTTAATTTGGCGGCATAGCCACGGGTCATAAGGCGGACTCTTCTCCATTCAACATATTCAACTTAGAGGCTACCTAAGCTACTCAATCAAGTCAAGTCAATATTGAATCCACTTTGGAGGATTCAAACATAGATCTCCAACATGAGAACCTTATGACCTTGCCATTTGAGCACAACCCTATTGACTGTATCAAACATCTTATTGTCTATGCATGCCAGATAGATAACTACCAGAAGGCCAACAATACATTTGCACTGCTAGGTTAGTATACGATAAGCTCTGCATGTGTATAGGAAAAATGGCTTGAAGCATGCTGAGAACCCTCAAATCACCATCAATCCTAGCACTCCAGCATTATTACTAGTTGCCCAGGCTGGGTTGGAGTCTGCCTTAAAATCAAATGAGCAAGGTACATTATTATTATCTACAACATCAATTTTTTTCTTCTGGATTGATTGTGTATGGACTATTTTTGTACATCAACGTATTGGGTCACACTATGTGATCCATCAACAAGATGAGAGAGATTAAGGAGTTGAAAAAGAGATTTTTCAACTCCTTGATGGATCATTTAGTGTAATCGGACACGTTGATGTTCAAAAATAGTCAATACACAATTGAATCCAGAAGCATAAAATTGATATTTACATGAATTGTGGAAATCTGTTATCACTAATCTACTTGCATTTCATATAGCATATTTAATTGTTTATGAAATGACATGTAACTGTACTGGTACATTAATTTGGAGCTGGTGATGCTTGGCTTAAATCTCACCCTTTTCTAAATCTATACTAGTTCACAGCTGCCATCATATATCGATTTTTTTCTACCTTGGCACCTGCATCCAGAATGGAAAGTGTTGACTGGGTGATTTCTTCAACCTTAGACAAGAGAAGGGGATTCACAGCTAGATAAAACTTTTCCTGTGTGAAAGGTTAAACCCAAATTCCATGGCCTCTGCTTGTCCTGTAAAGAGCATTTGTCATACCAGATTAAGGGTTAAATTTCTAGCTAAGATGAGGTAGGAGCTATCTGAAACTGCGCAATAACAACATACATCTAAGGCAAGGGGAAGATACTGGTGCCTTATTCCATGATTTTGCATCCCAAACTTGGATCAATTTTATATTTTGATAAATAAAAACAAGGAACTGCAGATGTTTATGGTTTTATAGGTTCTTCTACACCATGTAAACAAAACCTGTTTGAAGATTTTATATGTTACCTTACATACTTAGGATGTTTTCATGGGAGGGCTATGGACGATATCTCTTCTGTTAGGGCAGTCCTATAGAATTAGAAAGATGTTGATTTTCCCTTCTAAAATAGAATAATTTTTAAACAGCTATAAATTTTAATCTATGTATAAGAGTTAAGTTTTCTCCCAATCTATTGAAGGGGTTGTATTTCAATTGGTGAGGAAGATAGTATCAGGCCATTTTTGATATGCTCATTAGTACATAAATATCTGGATGTTTGGTGAGAGTCTGGATTGATCCCTTAATTTTAAGAGCTTAGCTGAAGGAGACTTTTAGAAATGTATAGTTATTTGTCCTGTTTTCTCTTGTTGTCATCAGTTAAGAAAACAAATGTATGTTTGTGTAACTCAATTATATTCATAAATAAAACATCTAATTTTAAGAGCTTAGCTGAAGGAGACTTTTAGAAATATATAGTTATTTGTCCTGTTTTCTCTTGTTGTCATTGGTTAAGCAAACAAATTTATGTTTGTGTAACTCAATTATATTCATAAATAAAACATCTAAAACAATTTCCCATCAACTTAATGCCTTGATGTTATGTGCCATAGATAGTTTTGCATACTCTTTTTTAAATTCTAATTTTTTTAAAAGAAGTGTGTTTTATTGTCATATTACAATCAAGCATAGAAATGTATATTTGTGTAGTTCAGTTATAACTTATATCTATAAAAATATAAAAAGTTTCCCAATCAACTTAAGCCCTTGATTTTGTGTCATTGGTAGTTTGCATACTGTTTTAAATTATAGATTTTCAAAAAAAGTATGGTTATTTGGCATGTTGTAATCAGTTTAGTACAGAAATTGTCGTGTTGTAATCAATGAAATAAAAAAATGTATATTTTTGTTACTCTTTTATATCCATAAAAATCTAAAATGTTTTCTAATCAACTTAAGGCCTTGATTTCATTTGCCAAAACTCTTTTTAAGTCTAGGTTTTGACAAAGAAGGGACTTTCTATTTCTATTTGCAGTTGAAATTTTTATTTTTTTGAATTGGAAAAGAGATTAAAAGGTCAATAGAACTATTTCTTGAAAAATCAATATCTCATAGATCATTTCTTTCTCACTATTGTTATTCATGTAAAAGCTCCTCATTATGGCAGGGAACACAGTCCCATGGAGATGAATTCTGAAGAAAATGGCAGTAGATTAAATGATTTTTGGTGTAAAATTTTTTTTTTTTTTGAAATAATGTAGACGGAGCTACCGTATATAAATTTATTAAATAAAAACCTAGTTCAAGGGCTCCACAGAGAAAGAACTAGGAAGAAAACCCGGTTTCGCTGTCCAATTACAAACATCCAGTAAATCCAAATACAAACAGAAGAACTAGTAAGAATGTAAAAATTGCAATTCTGCTTTTTTTTTCTTTTAATTTTACCAGATGTTTGAGAGGTGTCCCAGAAAGTTTCTCTTACCAATTTAAGGCATTTATGTCTATAAGATAGTTGAAAGTTTTTCCATGAGTTGTAAGGTTTTTATGTCTGTTTATTGAGGTCGTCGAAAGTTTTTCCATTAGTTATAAGGTTTTTATGTCTGTTTACTGAGGTCGTGGAAAGTTTTTCCATGAGTTATAAGATTTTTATGTCTGTTTATTGAGGTCGTTGAAAGTTTTTCCATCAGTTATAAGGTTTTTGACATCTGCGTTGAAAGTTTTTCCATAAGTTATAAGGTTTTTGACGTCTGTTTATTGAGGTCATCAAAAGTTTTTTCCACTAATCAAAAGTTTTATTCTATGGACAAAATTGTTACAACTTTCTTCTGCCAATTAAAATTTTTGTGTACTTGACAAATTGAAATTGTTGAAAGTTTTTCCACAATATCTACTTCACAAAATTCTCCAAACTTTCTTCGACAAGATTGAAATTGTTGAAAATATTTTCTGCCATCTAGAAGTTTTCAAATATACTTAACAAAATTATTAGAAAATTTAATACATTTATTAATAGCTTTTTTTTAAACGAATCATTAGTATTCTATACATTCTTACCTAATTTAGAAAGAAAATAATTGTCAAATTTATGTGGCTACTTAATTTGAAAAGGCTCCAAAAACTTTATTTAACATCCATTCAAAAGTCTGTAGTGGGTCCCTGAGTGGAACCACAGCCTTAACCTTTGTTTTAAGTTGAACAAACATAAAATTTAAAATTTAATGATTCAATTTAAAATTTAATGATTCAATTTAAAATTTAATGATTCAATTTACAATTGGGCGCTTGGAAGGAGTGAAAACGTCATTTCAATAGCAATAATAATAATACATAGCAATGATGACTGTCTTCAATTTCCTTTAAATTCCACTAGAGGCTTGTATAGCTCTAAATTTAAAAGATTGTCATGAAGTTCTCCTCAATTTTGTAGATGGTAAAAGTAAAGTCTATGCTTTTGGCCTTAAGACATTATTAACTTTATTTTTTTAAATAATAAAAGTTTATTGTTTGTTTCAGTCTAGATTTAATTGTTTTATATGTTAAAAGTTAATTATACATAGACAAAGCAATTTTAATTTATTTTCTATATTAATTATTGAACATTTTAAAAGTAAGATTACAAAATTTTAGTTATTTTTATTTGTATTGTTTTAAATTAAATTAAAATTTAATATAATTATTTTTATAATTTTTAGTGCAATTATTTTTTTATTTTTTTATCCTTATATAATTTGGGAAAAGTAATTTTTAAATATTAAAGATGAAAAATATAATATTTATTTTTAAAATATAAGTTTTGTTTGTGAGTTTTGTAATAGATTGAAAATGTTTCATATAAATTTAGAAACAAGAAGTGCCACTGGCTAAATACTAATAACAATAATAAATTATAAATTTATAATAATATTTTATATTTAATTTCTACATTCTTATGGTTATTTTTTTATTAATAAAATTATTGATTTCATTTATATTATGTCTTGTCTATAAGTGTATAAAATTCTTAGTCCTTTTGAAAACCTAACTTCACCAATAAAAAATTGTATTTTTTCTCATCTACCTAGATGATTATAATTGTATTTCAAAAAATATTCATAGAGATGTTTATCTATGGTAATAAGAGGGAAAGATGCTCTTCAAAGGTGTAACACATAGCTTTCAATATTAGTTAGCTTCATTTCTATGGCTGAAATAGGAAAGTTGGTGATGTTTAAGTAATATAGGATTTAATGAAAGGTCTTCCATCTTGAATAGGCAATTTTTTAAGTGATTTTTTAAATTGTTGCTTGTTCTACTCTACAATTATATAATTGAACTTCCAATACATTGATTAAAATAGAGATATAAAGATTTAGCCAACATTCCTATCTTGTGGGGATACTATTTTTACATTATTATTTGACTTAACAATCATTTTATTTTACTTCAAAATACACTTCTATATTCTTTTCTAATATAGAAATGTTTCTTTGTCTTATTCACCCTATTTTCATATAACTTACCCACTTTTTATGTTGTCTTTTCATATAAAAGAAGCATCATTTAATCTCATCTACCTCCTTTTTCATATAACTTATACATTTCTTATGTTGTCACAACTATAATAATAGATAGCATTATAATCTAATTTAATATTGCAAATAATGTAAATACTATTTTATGTTCTTTAGAGTTTTTTTATGCTATTTTAAAATTATCGTATTTACATGAGAGCTATTTTATATAAACATTGGTTCCAAACAGTTTCTTTTTAAAACATAGTTACAACATGAGATCTTTGTTGTTATTGTATATCCACTCTCAACATAACTAACCTATATTTTTAAAATGATTAATATATTTAAGTATTTTTATATAAAAATTATTGTAATAGAAAATAACATTTTCAAGTAAGTGTAATTAAATTAATCTATTAAAATATATATTAATAATATATAAATTAGTTTAGGTTTACATGATGTTATTTTAGGAAACTAAATAAGAATAAAAAATTACTTTGTCATTTATCCAAAGAATGAGTCACTAGATGGAGATTTTGGAATACTTTGAATCTCTAGTCTTGAAATATTGTATTTTTTTAAGGTGTAAAATATTTATTCAATTCAACAAAGAGATTTACAAAGAAGACAAGACTAGCAAGCAATAACAACCAACCAAGCAATAGAAAACAACAATCTATGTTCTCCTATGATTTCCAAATAATCTCTGATGTCCTCCATAACAAGCTCTCCTAGAAAATGAGAATGTTCAAAAGATAAGTGACTCCAATCCCTAATTCCACTTCCACATCTGCTCTGAAGCCCATTTTTCCAAACAATTTGCTACCTTATTTGATGCAGGAGCATCTTGGGTCATTGGCAATCCTATTCAACCAAAAAGATGTTTACTTTTGTTCTTTAGCTTGTTTGGAGGCTGCACAGTGAAGTACTCTGTTGCTCAGGTCTATCGCTCGGGCATGCTTGTTTTCTGTTGCTCGGGTCCGTCGCTCGGGCATGCTTGTTCTCTGTTGCTTGGGTTCTGTCACTCGGGCATGCTTGTTTTCCAAGTTCATTTCTCTGACACTCGGGTTTGTCTTCTGTTGCTTGGGTTGTTCTTTGCTCGAGTCACTCTATTGCTCAGTCATCCTTGGCCCGAGTGGTTTATTTTGGAGTTGGATCTGGTGGCCGACTTCTGCATTTAATTTTTGTGGCTTAATTGATTTGGGGTCTCTCACTGGGATCTGTGTGGACCTAAATTTGGGTCTCTCTTATAGATTTGAGTGCCGACCTCTTTGGTGGACTCTTGTTTATATTTGTTTCTTTGTATTAGTTTAGGAGGAAGTGAGAGATAGGATTTTGATAGCAGTTTTAGGAGAAGATAGAAGATTAAAGATTGAATTATCTAAAAGGCAAGTCTGTGACCTTGCGTGTATGGAGATCAATTTTTAATTCACTGAATGTATATGGCCGAAACTGGGAAGGCCTTATAGCTCGTCATGTAATGAGTTTGATCAAGTAATGAAAAGGATCTCTATTGTTTCTTCTCTCACTGTGTTGTTGGTGTTTCTGCATTATGTCTGCAAGGTGGTTTGGTAGTTGGGAGTGCCTTTAGCCCCACTACCCCACCATCCTTGCATCAGGTGGTATCAGAGCATTGGTGAGATCTAAGTTCCTTCTTGTAAATCCTAACCCTAGTTGGTGATATTGTTATTAAACTTTATTGGTGATACTGTAACACCTTAAAAATGCCTTGTGGACCTCTATACCATGAACATTTTAAGTTAAGGACACAATAGAATGTATCAAACATACACCCAGATGTGCAGATAAAAATATCATCCTATAAATTCACACCGAACCTATTTTAGTCACATTGTCAATACTAGAAGACAGTGTAAGAACTAGTCACCATACCTGACCTCATGTCATATCCAAATCATCATGCGCACCTCTATAACTTGACATAAACCAAGTACATATTATCTATAAAATCTCATAATGTTCATGACCGCTTTTCTTCAATAACCAAACCTCTGAGCATGTTGCACCACTATCCAACAGATATGTTAGCATCAACGACAACACATCCAACAAATATGTCTTCAAACACATATGTGCATTAGCCAAAAAATTCTCCCTTTGGCATTGATGGAAACATATAATGTGGAAAAAAGAAATCAACAACTCCCCCTTCGATCTCTCACCCTAATATTGTTTCACATGTCTTCTTCTCCCCCTTTGACATCAATGAAAAAGGCATAAACATCTCTCTCTCTCTCAACTCTTCTTCTTCTCCCCCTGAGAATAATGAGCACCAACTAAACATTACAACCGACTACTCCCCCTGAGTAGCAGCCTCCTCATATCAATCTAGATAATAAAATAAGATGGTTAAGCCCACTAAATTGATGCACAATTCTGCAACATAGTTCTGATTACCAGGGGCAATCACCCCCAACTTACCTCTGAGATATCCAAATGTGTCCTTAGGAAATGGCTTTGTGAAGATATCAGTAACACGTTCCTTGGTATAAATATACTCTAATCTCACTTCATTTTCATTCACCTTATATCTCAAAAAATGGAACTTGATTGATATATTCTTTGTCCTTTAGTGTTGCATGGGGTTCTTAGAAATGTTGATAGCACTTGAATTATCATTGTATATGATAATAGGCTCATCAAAGATAGTTCTAATATCTGATAAAATCTGCTTCATCCATAATACGTGTTTATAATTACCAGTAGCAACAATGTACTCTACCTCTACAGTATATAAGGAGATGGAGTTCTACTTCTTGATCATCAAAGAAACCAATCTTCTACCCAAAAATAAAGCGCTACGACTTGTACTTTTCCTATCATCAACATCACCTTCCCAATCAACATCTGTATATGCACACAAAGTGAAATCATCTCCTTTAGGTTACCATATTCCAAATTCCTCTATCCCTTTTAGCTATCTGAATATCCTCTTCACAGCTACTTCATGACTATTCTTTGGATATGCTTGAAATTTGGCTACAAGATACACAACGTTCATGATATCTGGTCTTGTATGAGTCAAGTCCATTAAGCCACCAACCATTGATCTATATCTAGACTCATTAACTTTAGGGGGCTCATCATCCTTTGACAACTTGCATCTAGTCACCATAGGTGTACCCACTAGTTTTGAGTTATCCAACCCAAACTTATTCAACAATTCCTTCACATACTTTTCCTAAGATATGATAATCACATCCTCTAGCTAAGTAATTTGCAATCCCAAAAAGAATTCTATTTCTCCTATCATGGAAATTTCAAACTCTTTTTGCATTTCTATTGCAAATTCTTTGCTCAACTTATCATTTCCTCCAAAGATAATGTCATCAACAAATACCTCAACAATCAAAATGTCCTCATTATCTACCTTGAAATATAAATTCCCATCAGCAATATCGTTATCAAAACCAAGCTTCAGTATATATTTTTCCAATCTAGAATACCAAGCTCTAAGAGCTCGCTTCAACCCATATATTGCTTTCTTTAATTGACAAACCATGTCCGGTTGATCAATCAATAGAAAACCATCTGGTTTTTCTATGTACTCTTCTTCCAATACACCATTCAAAAATGTATATTTCACATCCATTTGATAGACTTTGAAGTTCTTATGAGAATAAAGAGCAATAAATAGTCTTACCACTTCCAATCTTGTTATTGGAGAAAAAGTTTCATCATAGTCAATTCCTTCCATTTGAGCATATCCTTTGCACACCAATATTTCTTTATTCCTGACATCTTCTTCACCTTCATTCAACTTATTTCTAAACACCTATTTGGTACCAATAACATTTTTGTCCTTGGGCCTGGGAACAAGAATTCATGTGTTGTTCTTCACAATCTGTGACAACTCGTCTTTCATGACATTAACTCAATTATCATCTTTTCAAGCCTTACTTACATCTTTGGGTTCAATCTCTGAGATCAAGAAAATATGATCTTTAGAAATCCTTCTTATAGCCTAAACACCCTTGCTTCTATTACCAATAATCTGATCTTTAGAATGATTTAATCTCACATACCTTGGTGTCTTTAGCTTTACATTTGATTCTTGTGCTCCTTCTTCACTTGTATAAGCTTCATCATCTGCACTCATCAAAACACTTTGGACTTGGTTCAAAACTTGATGTTGTTTTCCTTGACTATTACTGGAATTATAATCATCAGAATCATATCCACAATATTTAGACAGACTCTTAAAGCTTTCATCCACTTTGACATTAGCACTCTCCACTATCTTCTTCACCTCTTGTTTTAGCAAAAATATGCCTTTATTTTGGTAGAATACATAATAAATATGTATTCATCACTTTTTTAATCAAATCTCCCTATATCCTCATCTCTCTTGATATAGCATTTACTGCCAAAATTATAAAATACCCAACTGTAGGAACATTTCCACACCAAATCTTGTAAGGTGTCTTACCTGTATCTCCTTTGATTTGTACCTGATTGAGAGTGTATGTTGCAGTGCCAACTTCTTCTCTCCAAAATGTTTGTGGAATATTTCCTTCAAGCATCATGGTCCTAACAATGTCAAGAATAGAATTGTTCTTCCTCTCCACCACTCCATTATGTTGTGGAGTCCTTGGAGTAGATAACTATCAACTTCAATCTTGTCTCATTGTCAACTATTTTCTTGAAGATCTTAAACTTATCAAAGGCTTTAGACTTCTCTTTCAAGAAAGTTACCCATAGCATCCTAGAATAGTCATCAATGAGAAACATGAAATACCAATCACCTTGTAGACTTATTATCTTAGCAGGACCACACAAATCAGTATGAACAAGATCCAACTATTCAAAGCTTGTTGAGCATGTCATAGTTTGGTATTTGGGTGTGTTGACATTAATGTTTTTTCATTGATGTCAACATACTAATTGTTGTTTCAAACAGTGTGTCTAGTATATTCAGTGAAGAAGATTTCAATTGTTCAGGTGCTATGTTGAAGATCTTGAGTTGTGATTGTGAGGTATTGTTTAAAGGTGTTTGTAGACAGTCTACAGAGCTTCATAGAAGTTTTAATGACAGATTGAGTCAGGTATGATCGATTTGTTTGTTTTTGTTGTTATAGTGTTTCTGTGTACAATGGATGAGTATTTGGATCGGTATGTCTTGGATTTCACATTTCAGAGGTTGCAAAGATGGTGATTACATGGTGCCTTATCATTGTGTTCATAGCTAGTGTTATTCATGATTAAGAGTACAACAAGCTATCTTTATTTGTGGAAGAGTTTAGTATTTTAGTTTTTTTGTTGATCACAGATGAAGATGAGATCATGTGAATGTTCTGGATGGTATTCATGTTGATTGTTGGTGTTCTTGGATGTGTGATGATCATTCTGTTGGACTGTATTGTTTGAGGTGATCATATTTTCTATTTTAGTAGCATTTTATTGTTTCTTCATTTAGGTCCTAGCCGACTTGATGGAGTAACATGTGATTATTGATGTTTCTTTGGAGACATGCAAATGTGTTCGTGGTTGAAGATTTGGGTCCTATCTAAGTATTAGCCGACTTGATTTGGATCGCTTTGAAGATTGAGCATAATGTTTATATATTTTATTGTAATATTCTTAGCCAACCTAATGCTCGATTATTCTTTGTAATCGGTATAAATGAGAGATCATTTTGTATTTGTGATGTATGAGAGAGATATGTGCGATTGTAAGGAGAATTGTTGATATTTGTATTATGCATTTAAGGTAGAGTTTTGACTTTCATTGCAAATTTATTGGCATTGGAGATTCTATTTTTTAGTTCAGTTGTAATGGAATTTGTGTCTACCCTATTGTATTTGAATTTAGATTGGTGAACCTGACTGAGGGCCAGATCTGTGATTGTATTGTGAACAGTTAGCTCTAGGTAGTGAACTTGTAGGTTGGACTATGCCTGTGGTTTCTAGTGCACCCTTTATTCTCTATTTTTCTCTTGATCGGGCAGTACTTTTAGCAGAGTACATTCAACTTGTGGGTTTGATTCCCATTGGGGTTTTCCCTTAACTGAGTTTCCTTGAGAACAAATCTTGGTGTCCTGTGTTACTCGTTGTGGATCTTGCATTACTATTTATCTTTTAGATCTAAGTGGCTAAAGTGAAATTAAATTATTATTAGGTGTGTACAACTGATTCACCCCCCTCCTCTCAGTTTCTCTTGCCTCCTTTTGGCCCTAACACTAACAATATTCCATTTGAATTTTCAGTTTTAGAGTGTAAAGTAACTCTTGTTTTCTTACCCAATTGACATTCTTTGCAAATAGTGTTAGCAATTTTCTTCACCCTAGAAAGATCTCTAATAGAATAAGTAGAACTTATTGCCACAATATTATAAAACTTCACATGACACAACTTTTTATGTCATAACCATCTTTCATCTATTTGAGCAATCATATAAATTTTCTGACCACTATTCAAATGATAATGTTACCTTTTTTCTTTGATCCCATTGCAATCTCTATCTCGGAATCATTTAAGATCTTACATTTATTTTTATGGAAATGCAGGCCATAACCTTTGTCCATCAACTGTCTAACACTAAGAATATTATGTTTTAAACCTTCCACATATAGTACATCATCTGTATTATTCTTTCCATCCAGAGAAATAGATCCTCTACCTCCAATTATTCCACAAGTATTGTCTCCCCATTTCACAATACCATCATCATAATTTTCATATCTCAAAAAATTTCTCTTATCACTAGCCATATGATGAGAGCATACATTGTCTATTACCCATTTATCTTCTTTGACAACTTGAGTAGCTAGGGATTTCTCTTCAAAAATACAACTAGCAGAACTATTAGGCATTGAATATTTAGGATTAGGAGATTCTTATTTGCCAGAAATGAGTGTAAATACATTATCACTTTGGTAAACATCATCATATTGATCATTTGTAACTCCATCAACAACATAGTAACATTTCTTTGCAATAGTAGGTTTGTTACTCTTAAATTTAGGAACCTTTTCTATACATCTAGATGCAAAATGTCCTATCTTATTGCATGAAAAAAACTTAAGGGGCGGCTTTCCTTTATACTTACCAGAAAATTTTGGAAATATTCTAGCAATCATTGCTTCCAACTCTTGAAGTTCTCGCTCTTATTCTTCAATCTCTTTCATCTCTTTCTCAAATCTTGACAATCTCCCTATGGATCCTTCTTGCGAATCAGATCTTTTCTTGTCACTTACAGAAATAGTAGCTTTTAATGTTGATTCCACCTTAGGAAATGCACCACCAAATTCACTTAGCTCAAAAGCAGTAAGCTTACCAACCAAATTATCTCTTGTTACATTTTTCACTCTCTGAATCTCTTTAATAACTGCAACTTTGTGTCTAGAGACAGGAGGCAAGGAGCTCATTATTTTAGCAACAATCTCTTCATCTTCCAAAGTACCTCTAGAACATATGATAGCACACACCACCTAATTCACTCTAAGCATGAAAGAGGCAATATTTTCATCTTCACTCATCTTCAATAATTTATACTTTCCCTTCAAACTCTACAATTTGGCAACCTTCACTTTCTTATCTCCTTCATACAAGGTCTGCAACTTCTACCAAATCCCATTATCTTTCACCAATCCCATGACATTTATCATGTCAGCATCAATGAAGTCACTCAACAAAGATTCATTTTCCCTGATATTTTCTTTGGCATCCCTGATCTCATCTAGAGTAGAAGGGTTTGGAGGAGCAGTATAGGTTGACTTTGTAATCTTCCAAAAATATTCATCAATGCATCTAAGATGAACTAACATACGAATCTTCCATAAAGTGTATTTGGTGCCATCAAACCTTGGACTATCCTTCTTATAAGCCGTCATCTTAGGATCACCCTCAAGTTGTTAAAATTCCTCAACAGGACCAGGCTCTGATACCAATTATAAGAAATATGGCATCAAACAATTGAGATGGGGGGTGAATCACTTGTTCCAAAGCTTCAAACCCTAAACCTTAAAACCATTATTTCTGATCTAAATGAACTAAACTTGCATGCATAAATCATAAACACATCCACATGACATAACACATGAATTTTTATCGTGGAAACCTTGTTAAAGGAAAACCGCATTGGGGCTTAAGCCCACAATAAGAGTATACCTTGTTAGAAGCATAACTTATTACAAATGGGGAATGCACATGCATACAAGCACACTACCTAGAGCTCACTGCTCAAATACAAAATGGCTATAACTATTGGCATATTAGAAAAGATGGATGATGGTTATGTGGGCATTGATTTCAATATAGCAGAAGGATTGATCAGAGGAAGTAATCAGAAGATTTAGTTTCTTGATGCTAACTTAATTGTTTTAAGTTAGCCAGTAGATCAGGATGTTAAAAGGTCTAGTGAGAAGCGAATATTGAAGAGATGAAGTCGTGCACATAAAGGAAGGATGATAGAGATGTTTAATATTTTCACCCAAAGTTACAGAAGGTTTCATGATGATTTGTATAGGTAACCATGTTGCAGAAGGTGACTAGCAGACAGGGTGACAGACTATGTTAACAGGATGATAGAAAAAGGTTTGGTGTGCACAATAGAGATGGAATTTCATGAATTGGACCTAGGAGAGTGTTAGGGACATACTCAGGTGTCTTCAACTCAGAGGTTTTATACTTCAAAGGTCTGTAAGGCATAATCTTATTGTCTCATAGGGTTGATGACAATGTTGCTCAAGTTCGTGGGTAAAGAGATGGAAAATCCAATGGTTGTGATGGATTTGAATGTTTGAGTATTTTTTGTGATGCTATAGAATGTTATTTAATTATGTGCTTGATGAGTTGGTGATACACATGGATCAAAAGGATCAAATTGGTGGAATTTTTAGTCAATAATAATATTTTTACTGTTATTCATGTTCTTGGCTGACTTAGTTGGTGTAGACACCTAAAATTGACCAGGTGTATCTCAAACATTCCAAGCTATAAATCTCAGACAAATGCCTTAAAATGTCATCTCAATGCAAATCAAATGGACAAAAATCAAATCAAATTAAAAGATCAAATAATCATGAAATCAAATAATTAAATTCAAGCCTAAAGGGATTAATCAAATTATGCAATTGATTTTTCAATTGTATAGTTCAAATCAAAAAGATTAAATCCAACCCAATCACTCTTCCATGGCTAATTTAATTAAATGATGGAGTTATTTAATTCCTAATATCTTTGAGACAACCAACCAACTTTCCCTCCATTTGAAAACACCT
>MU228088.1:1398792-1419599 GCA_018584345.1 Thuja plicata | reverse complement strand
TTTGGATAGTTTTTAATCAACAAGTATAACATGGACCTGGATGTACTATTTTTTCAAAATTAATAAAGATAAGTCTTTTTTCTTTCACATGTGTAATAGTTTCATTATCATTTTACAATTATCCCCTCAGATAAACCAATAGAACTTCTTCAAAGTGATAGTTTGATGTGCATGCTTCCTTATTTGATTCATAGTCTAGATTTTCAATTGGTTTTCTCATTTTGCATGGTTAAATTCTATTGATTGAGGCCTTAGTCAATTGGTCTGTCATCTGAGAAGTATTACCCTTTTGAAATATCTCTGAATTTGTTTTAGGTTGCATGTACATTCCATAACACCTTTGAAGTGATAATTTTTCTTGTAAAACTGTCTCTGAGGTTGAACATAAGATTGGAATGATCTTGACTCTATTGCCCATGGTAGAATAAGGCACTGGTCTAATCATTATTTAGATTATATTTATTCAGTTCATTGTTTATAGCTTTGTTATATGTTATCTATTTGTTCATTTAAAATTACATACACATTTACTAAACATTATTTCAATTATTTCAATTTACAATTCATGATATATTGCTTTCAGTTAGATTTCTTTCAAGTTCCTTGCCATACTTGAGAGAGAATGTTGAAGTGTTTCTTATCTGCTATAAAAAGCCTTGTAACTTGAAGGATAAGTCAAGGTATAGGCCTACCAGCCTTGGTTTTGCATAGCCATAATTGCAGAAGTTCCAACCTTGCTTTGGTTGTGACTTTTTAGTTGGCCAAATCACTTGGGTTTCCTAGCATTGGATTGGCAAGTCCATAGGAAATCTAATATGTTGATTTGAGCACCAACACCTAGTTGGAATTGGTAGGAAAACAAAAGGTAATCTATTCTATCTTGATCTCACTGAAAGTTCATGTTTTATTGCACAAGTAGAAGAAAGTTGGTTATGGCATAAAAGGTTGTGTCATGTAAATTTTGATAACCTAGTTAACATAAGAAATAATAAAAGAGTAAGAGGTATTCCTATTTTGAAGAAACCTGAATTGGCAATATGCAAACAATGTCAAATTGGTAAGATGGGCAAGACTAGTTTTAAGAGAAAGAATTACAATACAGAAGAAGTCTTAGAGTTAGTGCATACTGATTTGTGTGGACCAATTGGAACAACAAGTTACACAAGTGAGAAGTATTTCATTCTATTTGTTGATGACCATTCCAGAATGATGACTGTTATGTTTCTCAAGGACAAATCAAAATATTTTTAGAAGTTTAAGTGGTACCTTTCCAGAGTTGAGAAGGAAACATGAAAGAAACTTAAATGCTTAAGATCTGACAAAGGAGGTAGATTCATTTATAATGAGTTTAATGAATTCTACAATAAAAGAGGAATCAAGAGACAAGTATCTTCCCCAGGTACACCACAAAAAAATAGGATAGCAGAAAGAAGAAAAAGATCTATTATAGATTGTGAAAGAACCTCGATGATTGAAAAGAATGTTGCAACCAAATACTGGAAGGAAGATATCAACACTGCAATTCACACCTTGAACAGAGTTCAATTGAAGAAAGGTACTGAATGGACACCTTTTGAATTATGGTATGGCTATAAATCTAATTTTCATTATTGAAAATTATTTGGAAGTAAATGTTACATCTTGAAGGAAGAAAGAAATGGATAATTTGATGTAAAAGGTGATGAAGGTATATTCCTAGGCTAGTCCTGCAAAAGCAAAGCATATAAATGTTTGAATCTTACTACTCATAAAGTCATAGAAAGTGTACATGTAAAGATTGATGAGTTTGCAGAGAGAAGTGAAGAAAAGAGTAGTAAAGAGCCTAAGGAATACAAGAAATTTTTATATTATGAACCTGATACTATACCTAAGACACAGGAAATGGTCATTAGACAATAACCATGTCAACCACTGAATTCATCAACACAAACCTTGTTGCAACCTGAGATGCTAACTAAAGAAACCAAGTCTCAAACTGAAGAAATTGAGTCATAGATAGAGGGGACCGAGTCATAGACAGAGGCACCTGAGTCTCAGACAAAGGTGCCCAAGTTTCAGACAGTGGAACCCAAGTACCAGTTGGAAGAGCATAAAAAAATGTTTGAACATGGTGAACCTAGTGGATCAAGTCCATAATCAAAGAGGAAGGAACCTGTACTTGAAAAATATGTCAAAAGGCATCATGCACCTGAACAAATAATTGGAGATCAGACAGAAGGTATAATGACAAGGAACAAAATTGAAGGTACATGTTTGCTTAGTGAAATTGAACCTAGATTTATTAAAGATGCTTTAAATGATGAAAGTTGGATAGAAGCCATGAATGAAGAAATTGAGAAGATAGAAAAGAACAAAACCTAGACTCTTGTAACTAGACCAAAAGACAAGAATGTGATTGGTACTAAGTGGGTTCTCAGAACCAAGATGAATGAAAAAGGTGAAGTTTCCATAAACAAAGAAATATTAGTGTGTATAGGATATGATCAAGAAGAGGGTATTGATTACGGAGAAACTTTTGCTCCTGTTGCAAGACTTGAAGGAGTCAAAACTCTTCTGGCATATGTAGCACATAAAGGATACAAGGTATACCAAATGGATGTAAAATTTGCATTCTTGAATGGAATTATAGAAGATGAAGTCTATATTGAGAAACCTAAAGGTTTTGTTGATCCTAACAAAAGGAATATGGTTTGAAAACTACACAAATCCTTGTATGGACTGAAGCAAGATCCTAGAGCCTGGTATGAAAGATTACATGGTTACCTAGTAAGTATTGGATTTCAGAGAACTAATGACAATAGTAGCTTGTATATCAAAGAAGGACCTCAAATCAAGATACTATTAGCAAAGATATTTGTTGATGATATACTGTTTACTAGATATGATTACTTATGCAAAGCATTCTCCAAAGCTATGAGTAAGGAATTTGAGATGTCTATGTTTGGTGAAATCAAATTCCTTTTTGGTTTACAAGTTCATTAGATGAAGGATGGTATCTACATTACTCAGTATAAATACATCAGAGATATACTAAAGAAATTTGGAATGGAAGACTCCAGACTAGTTGGGACACCTATGTCTACTGGACATAATTTGTCTAAGGATGATGACTCAAAGGGGGTAAATCACACTACCTATAGATCCATGATTGGTAAACTTTAATATGTTTTTCACACTAGACCTGATATTGCATTAGCAGTTGGTATTGTTGCAAGGTTTTCTTCTAATCCTAGAGAGAATCATTTGATGGCTATCAAAAGGATTCTGAGATATCTTAAGGGTACTGAAGAGTATGGATTATGGTATAAGAAAGGAGGAAATTTTGATTTGAAGACTTTTACCGATGTTGATTGGGCAGGAAGTGTTGATGATAGAAAGAGAACAAGTAGTGGAGCATTATTTATTGGTAAGAGGTTAGTTTCTTGGACTAGTAAGAAGCAAAATTGCATTTCTCAGTCTACAGTAGAGGCAGAGTATGTTGCTATAGCAGTGAATTGTTCAAATATCATATGGTTCAAACTATTGTTGTCAGGTATGAAGGAGGAAATCAAAGAACCAGTTATTATCTACTGTGAAAATACTAGTGCAATTAACATTTCAAAGAACCATGTGATTCGTACTAAGACTAATCACATTGCAATAAAGTATCATTTCTTGAGAGAATTGGTTCAGGACAAAGAAGTAAGGTTGGAATAAGTGAATACTAAAGAACAAATTGCAGACATATTCACAAAACCTTTGCCTAAGGATGCATTCTTGTATCTTAGAGGAAATTTAGGGGTGATTCCCCTAACCGAGGTTCACTAATGGACAGATTAGTGATGCATCAACCGAGCTACAGAATAGATTTAACATGTTGATGCAGATTTTTAGAGCTTATTGCATATGAATCAGTATAAATAGGTACATTACAACTTCATTGGATATGTATTAGATGGTTTCTTTGGCATTGGTTGTCAAAGAGGGAGAGATGCCAAAGAAATTATTAAGGGAAATATTATTGATGACAGAGGGAGAAATTTTATTAGAAACATAAATTAATGTAAGACGGAGAAATCTATATTTCAGTGATTGTAAAGACAAAAGGAGTTTTCTGGATGAGAATAAGAATGAAGCTAAGGACATTAATAAAATTTTATCTTTGTTACTGTTGCTCTATAGTTATTTTTATTATGACATATTGTGTTTCCATCAATGCCAAAGAGGGAGAATGTTGATGAAAATTATTCAATTGTGTATTGTCATTGATGTTTACACAAATGTAGTGATGTTTACACAAATGTCTAATCCTATCTAAGAACAGATAGTGTATGTCAATTTATCTCGGGAATTAAAGAAGACCAAAGTGATTTTTAGTTCTAACCGAGTTCACTCGGGAATTACAGTGATGGTTGGATGTTGAAGGATTATAGTGTTGACCAAGTTATGCATTTAGTGTCAGCTGACTAACAACAATTTGCATTTTATGTTTAATTGGTTATATATTGTTGATAGACCTAAGATTTATTATTGATTTGGAAAGTTATTCAAGTTGACTTGACAAGGCCTAGCATATATATACAAGGTCAAGTTTTGGATTTAATGTGTGAGATGTGAGTTTGTGATATGAAGAGCGAAGACAAAATTGAATGGGATTCTGATTAAGGACAGAACACCCAGACAGAGTTGAAATAGAATATTTGATCAGTGAGGATCCAATTTAAAGCCATACATAGATATCTGAATCAGCAAAGACAATTGCTTCGTCAGACAGTTCAATCCATTGTTACTCTCTAACAATTGTAGCAGTGATCCAAATCTCTTTACAGAGTAGACTTAATAGTCTTTTGTAAATCCTCTCACAAGGTGACATTTCTACATTCAGGTTTTTGAGGACCTCTCACAAGGCCACTCCTTACAGGGTGATTAAAACCTCTAATAGGGTCACACACAATAGTGTGTTTTGTAACCTTTAACAAGGTTGGATCCAACATGGCTCACTTCAGAAGAGTGAAAAATAGTAACTAGTTGCAATTGGTGGTTTTCCCAAATTGGGTTTCCACGTTAAATTTTGGTGTCATCTGTGTACATGTTATTTGATTTATGATTTATGTTTCTTTAATTAATCACTAAAGGATAATCACAGTTAATATCTGAAATTTTCTTTGTTAACCGAGTGACAGTAGAATATCTGTGTTAACCAAGTAACAGTGATAAAATTGATTAAAACATCTAAGGGACTTGAATTTTTTTTTGGTAACTGCGTCACCCCTCCCCTCTCAATTACTCAACTCATTTCCAACGTTCCAAAGTCACAAGGAACTCCAATTATGTCAAGGTGTGAAGAATTCAAAAGAAAGTCACTTACTTGTTCAGTCTAGTAGAAGTCAATCTAATGTTTGCAAAGACAAATTAGATGAACAAAGTGTTGGTATATATTTTGATGTGTAAACTTATGATGAGAATCAGATCAATAATAATGAAAAAGGGTTAGTAATTCAAAAGGAAGGATCAGTAGATGTAGATACAATAGAAAATAAGAAAAAGGGTCAGGCAAATGTGATAATTTTAATGATCAAAATTAGAAGGCATCTAATGTTAGACAACTTAAGGAGAATGAAAGAAAAAGGTCAGTTGAAAAAATTCCAAGTCATAGAATCAAGTGAACAAGAAGAAAATTGTGGAAGATCAAATTTTCTTGATTTTTGAGGTTGAGGCAAGAGAAGTATAGAAGACCTGCATGGATGATCAGTGATTCAGATCCATGGAAGAAGAACTTAGAGTTGAAGTATAAAGAAAAGCTTAAAGTTTGTTCATAAGCTTGAAGCACTATTAATTCAGAGAAGGTCAATAGAGAAAAATGTCATTGGTTTAGAAAATAGAGAATGCTCCAAATCCAATAAGAACAAGTTCAAGTTAGAGAAGAAGAAAAGGAAGAAGACCAAGAAGAAGAAATTGGCAAAGAAGATCAAAAATAAAAGGTTCAAAGGTAAGAATCTTGTTTGCAATAAGTTTAGACACAAAGAAAAGGATTACAAAAAATGATGTCTATGTTTTAATTGTAGAAGGGATGATCATAATCCAAGTATGTGCAATAGTATGAGAAAGAGGACTAAAACTCTTAAAAGGTAGAAGGTTAGATAGTTTTCATGCAAGAAATTTGTTCATATTTCCAAACAGTGTACTTCTAAGAGGAAAGGTAAGAACAGACAAATAATTGTTCTACAAATCACATACAACTTATCTGAGCTTACTACTAGGAATTGTGAGGGAAAGAAGGTGAACAATAGTGACACTAAGGGAGAAAATAAGAACTTGAGGAAGAATGGTCAGATCAAGAAGAAAGAAGAATATAGGAGAGATAAATATGAACAAAGGACTATGAAAGGGAAAGGAAAAGTTGAAGAGGATAGGGAATTATAGAAACAATAGAGAAGGACAAGAAGAAATAAGAATAGAGCTACAATAGATATGGGATCTACTGATGCAGGAGCATCTTGGGTTCATGGAAATCTTGTATCAAAAAAAAAAAAATTTCTTTTGAGCTTGGTAGCTTGTTAGAGACTTTCGGTAGACTTCTTAGACCGGTCTTGGTGGCTTAGTGGTTTTCCTGTTTCGTGTCTCACCAAGTGTGTTTTCTTTTTTGGATCTTTCGGTTGACATCTGCATTTAATTTTTGTAGGGGTATTAATTTGGGATCTCTCATTGGGATGTGTGTGGACCTAAATCTGGTTCATTGTTGTTTCCTATGTTGGATCTTTAGGATATTTTGGGCCAACCTTTTTGGTAGCCTCTTGTATAAATATAGTGTTATGTTCTTAGTTTAAGGAGGATAGTTGGATATTAGTTTTGGGGATCTAGGGTTTATGGATCTCTCATCTAAGAGCACTATTCAGTTATATTTTCAAATTGTATTGGTCATAACCATGAAGGCCTCACAACCTGACATGTATGAAGTTTGATGAATTAATAAAATAATTTGTATTCCTTTTCATTTTCTCTATGTTTTAAGCTTCCAAGGTGTGTATCTGGAAGATGGTTTGTGTCCTTGGGAGTGCCTTTGGCCTTAAGTACTAATCACTCCTTGTGTCAAGTGGTATCAAAGAAAAGGTTAGATCTAAGGTTCCTTCTTGTAAATCCTAGTTGGTTGATTTATTATGGGGTAGAAGATTGTGATCTAGCCTGCAATTGCAGAGGGTTTCAAGATTATTCAAAGGAGGTGAGATGCATATCTAGGCTTAGCTGGTAGGCTAAAACAAATTAATACAAGCTATTAGAAGTTTTTGAGACAACCCAACATCAAGGAAGACATCTTGAGGATATTAGTGATGATGAAGTCAAGGAAGTGTAGGTGGAAGCTGCACCTGCACCTATAATAGATTAAGGAGAAGAAAGATTCATAAAAGCATTGCCAAGTTTGAAGTCCACACCTCAATTTAATCCTACTGTGTATAGTGGAAAGTTGGATTCAAATGAATTAATAGACTGGATAACCGAGATGGATAAATAATTTGAGTATGAGAACATATCAGAGGAGAAAAAGGTGAATATTGCAAGCACAAAATTGAAAGGTCATGCATCCTTATGGTGGGAGCATCTGCAATTGGAACAAAAGAAGAAGGGTAAAGACAAGATCAAGGTATGAAATAAGATAATAAATAAGTTGAAGGTAGAGTTTCTACATTGTGATTATTAGATTAACCTAGTTAGGAGAATACAAAGTTTGAAGCAAAAAGATAGCTCTGTGAAGGATTATACCGATGTATTTTATAGGTTAGATATCAGCTCTAGACATGCTGAAGATGAGTTGGAAAGAATTGAAAGATACCTAAATGCCTTAAGGAGTTCTATTCAAGAAGAGATCAATTTGGTAAAGATGGAGAGTATTGAAGAGGCTTATCATTTTTCCCTAAAAGCTAAGGAGAAATTGAATAAAAGACATGAGCAAAGACAAAGAGGAAGAGGTGGTATATTCCCTAGAGGAAGAGTAGATCTTATGGTGAAAATAGAAGATCTGATCAGGAAAAGACAGATCAAGACAAAGGAAAGACCAAGTGGAAAGGGGGAAGTTCATTTAGAGGAAGAGGCAATTACTCCCAAGGTGGATATAGAAGAAGAGGGTTCCAAGGATCTTGTTACAATTATGGAGAAGAAGGACATAGATCATTTGAGTGTACACATGCAAGAAATATATTCGGTAGTAGAAGAAATGATTTGGTGCAAGAAGAGTCACAAAATGAACCTGAGAAGGAAGGAAACCTGATGGTCAAAAGAATCTTCTAGAGTGAAAATAATAAGCAAGGTCCTGTAAGAAAGATTTTTTTAAGACCAGATGCAGAGTTGCAGACCAAGTTTGGAAAGTGATTATTGATAGTGGAAGTTCAGAGAATCTAGCATCTGAGGAGATGGTTACAAAGATGCAGTTGGAAAGAATGAAGCACCTGAATCCCTATAGATTTCATGGATCAAGGATGAGCATACACTTATGGTAAGTGAAAAATGTTTTGTGAATCTGAAAATTGGAGAGTATTATGATAAGGTGTTGTGTTATATTATTCCTATTGATAGTTATCATATTTTGTTAGGAAGATGATGTAGGAGCATCTTGGGTCCTTGGAAATCATGCTCAACCAAAAATATGTTTGCTTTTGTTATTTATCTTGTTTGGAGGTTGCTCGATGAAGTGCTTTGTTACCCTGTTGCTCGGGTACTCTTTATGTCTTGATTTATGAACGAGTCTCGAGGTGTGTTGGTTTCCGTTGCTTGGTTATGCTTTCACCAAGTTGGTTTTCTATCACTCAATTATGTTCTCACCAAGTCATTCATGTTTCTCAGGTATCATCTTACCGAGTGGTTGTTGTTGCTTGGTGATGCTCTTCCCAAGTTGTTTATCCTGATCTGGCCAACTTTTGCATTTAATTTTTGTGGCATAATTAATGTGGGGTCTCTCATTAGGATCTATGTGGATGTAAATCTGGGTCTCTCTTAGGGATATAAGTGTCAACCTCTTTGGTGGACTCTTGTATATATTTTTTTCTTTATTCTTAGTTTAGGGGGTAGTTCTGAAGGATAGTATATTTCGGATAGAAGAATAAGTGTCAAAGATATTTGTTGGCAGGTTTGTGACCTTGCATGTATGAAGATAATTATGTAACTCATTTGAATGTATATGGACAAAACTAGGAAGGCCTTACAACCCAATATGTAATGAGTTTGATCAATTAATGAAAATATATATGTTGTTTCTTCTCTCCCTCTTGCGTTTCTACCTCCGCATTGTGTATCTGCAAGCTGATTTGGTATTTGGGAGTTCCTTTGGCCCCACTGTCATACCCTCCTTGCATCAGGTGGTATTAGAGCAAGGGTTAGATCTAAGTTCCTTCTTGTAATCCCTAAACCTAGTTGTCTGATATTATTGTGGAGTAGCAGATTGTGATCTGACCTACAATTGTAGAGGGATTCAAGATGGTTCATGGGAGAAGAAATGCAAATCCAGGTCTATCTGATATGCTAAGATAGATGGTTGCAAGATTGGAAGCTGTTGAGACAACCCAGTGTAGAGGAAGACATCTTGAAGATGTTAGTGATGATGAATTGGAGGAAGTGTAATTCGAAGCTGCACCTACACTTGTTATGGATCATGAAGAAGAGAGATTCCTGCTAGCAATGACAAGTTTGAAATCCACACCTTAGTTTAATCCTCCTGAGTATAGTGGAAAATCAAATTTTGATGAATTGATAGATTGGATAACTGAGATGGAGAATTACTTTGAGTATGCAAATGTATCAGAGGAGAAGAAGGTGAATATTGCAAGCAAAAAGTTGAAATTTCATGCATCCTTATGGTGGGAGCGTCTGCAATTGGATCAGAAGAAGAAAGGTAAAGATAAGATCAAGGTATGGGATAAGATGATAAAAAATTTGAAAGGAAAGTTTCTACCTTGTGATTACTAGATTAGCCTAATTTGGAAAATGCAAAGTTGGAAGTAGAAAGATAGCTCGGTAAAAGACTATATTGAAGAATTTCACAGATTATACATCAAATATGGACATGTTGAAGATGAAGTGGAAAGAATATCAAGATATATGAATGGATTGAGAAGTTCCATACAAGATGAGATCAACTTTGTAAAGATGGAGAGCATTGAAGAGGCATATCAATTTTTCCTAAGAGATGAGGAGAAATTGAACAAAAGATTTGAGCAAAGACAAAGAGGAAGAGGTGGAAGATTCCCTAGAGGAAGAGGTAGATCTCACAGTGAAAATAGTAGATCTGAACCAGACAAATCTCAAGATAAAGGAAAAACTAAATGGAAAGGTGGAAGTTCATATTGAGGAAGAGGAAATTACTCCCGAGGTGGTTATATCAGAAGAGGGTTCCAAGTGACTTTTTACAATTGTGGTGAAGAAGGACATCAATATTTTGAATTTACACATGCAAGAAAGAAAGCCAATAGTAGCAAAAATGCTTTGATGCAAGAAGAGTCACCGAATGAATATGATAAGGAAGGAAATCTCATGACCCAAAGGATGCTATGGAGTGAGAAAGATAAGAAAGATCCCATCAGGAAAAGTTTTTTCAAGACCAGATGTAGAGTTGCAGACAAAGTTTGGAAGGTAATTGTTGATAGTGGAAGCTTAGAGAATCTGGCATTTGAGGAAATGGTCACAAAGTTGCAGTTGGAAATAATGAAGCATTTGAAGCCCTATCAGATTTCATGGATCAAGGATGAGCATACATTAATGGTAAGTGAACAATTTTTTATGAATCTGAAAATTGGAAAGTATTATGATAAGGTGTTGTGTGATATTATGCCAATGGATTGTTGTCATATTTTGTTGGGTAGAGCTTGGAAATATGATAGACATGCTATACATGATGGAAGAATGAATAGATATACTATTTGGGTTAATGGTAAGAAAAAAATCTTGTTACCTTTGGTTGAAGAATCTATTGGTGAGTTATGTACATCGATGAAAGTTTGTTTGATGGAAGGTAGACAATTTGTTAAGGATTTGAAAATAAATGATATACGTTATGCTCTGATTCCTAACAAACCGAGTGAGAGTACAAAAGATGAAATTCCTGCTAAATTTGAGAAGTTACTCACTAAGTACAAGGAGATCATTTTAGATAATGTACATGATGGTTTTCCACCAATGAGAGATATTAGTCATTGTATGGATCTAATTCCTGGAGCTGGTTTACCAAACAAGGCACCACATCGGTTAACACCAACCGAGAATGAAGAGCTTAACTGACAAGTTCATGAATTGTTGAACAAGGGTTTGATCAAAGAAAGTTTGAGTCCATGTGCAGTACCAGTTGTATTGGCACCTAATAAGAATGGAGAATGGTGAATGTGCACTGATTCAAGAGAAATCAACAAGATCACAGTGAAGTATAGGTTTCCTCTACCAAGGATGGATGATATAATGGATTGTTTGAGTGGAGAGAAATATTTTACCAAAATTGATTTGAAGAGTGGATATCATCATATCATAATCAAAGAAGGTGATGAATGGAAAACTTCTTTCAAGACAAAGAAAGGTTTCTATGAGTGGTTGGTTATGCATTTTGGTTTAACTAATGCACCTAGTACATTTATGAGGTTAATGAATGAAGTTTTGAAGAAATTCTTGAATAAATATTGTGTGATTGTATACTTGGATGATATTCTGATATTTAGTCAGACTAGAGAAGAGCATTTGGTGCATATAAGACAAGTGTTACAGAGATTGAAAGAGGAAAAGTTGCTGATAAATCTGAAAAAGTGTTCCTTCATGAAAGAAGAACTTGTGTAGTTGGTTTTTTTGATTTTAGCTGATGGTTTGAAGATGGATCCTGAGAAGGTTAATGCTATACTTAGTTGGCCTACATCTAAGAATGTCAGTGAGGTAATATCATTTCATGGATTGGCAAGTTTTTATAGGAAATTTATCTAAAATTTCAGTTCTATTTGTAATTCTATGACTGAGACAATGAGAAGAGACAAAAGAGAATTCAAATGGACACATTGAGAATATAAACGTCTTGAGACTTTGAAGTAGAAGGTTGTTGAATTACCTGTGTTACCCTTACCTGATTTCAATAAGGTATTTCAAGTTGAATGTGATGCAAGTAGAAGCTCAATTAGAGATGTGTTGACTCAAGAAGGTAAACCTATTGCTTTCTTTAGTGAAAAGTTGAATGATGCTAAAAGGAAATATTCTATCTGTGATCAAGAGTTCTATGCTATTTTTCTAGCTATGAAGAAGTGGAGACATTACTTGATGCCAAATGAATTTGTGTTGTATACTGATCATAAGGCTTTATAGTATTTGGGTATTCAGAATAAGTTGAATCAGAGACATATGAAATTGGTAGAGTATTTACAGAGTTTCACATTTTTTATTAAGCATAAAAGTGGAGTTTCTAACCGAGTTGTTGCTGCATTGAGTAGAAGAAGATCTTTGTTGACTGAAATGAGAATTGAAGTTCTTGGTTTTGATGATATGAAGAATTTTTATGAACATGATCCTGATTTATATGGGTAGTGGAGAATGTGCAGAGCACCTATTCCAAATCAATCAAGTAAGTATGAAGATTATTTCATTCAGGAAGATATGTTGTTCAAAGGTATTCAATTGTACATACCGAAAGGATCAATGAGAACTAATTTGATAAAGGAGAAACATAGTAATGGTTTTGCTGGACATTTTGGTATTGATAAGACATTGAGTTTGCTTAAGGAAAGATATTTTTGGCCTCAGTTGTATAAGGATGTTCAGCAATTTATGAAAAGTTGTGGAGTTTGTCAAGTTGTAAAAGGAGTGAGTCATAATACTGGTTTTTTTACACCAATTATTGTTCCTGAGAAACCTTGTAGTGATATAGCATGTATTTTATTCTTGGCTTACCGAGGACAGCAAGAGGTAATGATTCCATTTTTTTTTTGTGGATAGATTTTCTAAGATGACACATTATATACCTTGTAAGAAAACATCACATGTAGTACATATAGCAGATATTTTCTTTAAGGAGATTGTCAAATTGCATTGATTACCGAAGAGTATTATCTCTGACCAAGACAGTAAGTTTGTTAGCTACTTTTGGAAAACACTCTGGAAGAAGTTGGACACTGAGTTGAAGTATAGTTCTACATTTCATCCATAGACTGATGAACAAACAAAGGTTGTAAACTGAATTTTGGGTAACTTGTTGAGATGCCTAGTTGGAGACACACCAAGTAATTAGGATTTGATATTGGCACAAGCAGAATTTGCATACAATAGTTCAGTAAATAGAAGTACTGGAAAGACACCTTTTGAGATTGTTCATGGCACACAACCGAGAGGTATATCAAACTCGAGAGATATTGTTGGAGAAGAGAAAATAAGTGTTGAAGTAGAGGAATTTGCCAAATTCATGAAGACATTGCATAAGGATATAGAAGAGAAACTGGAGAAAAGTAATAAGAAATACAAAGATAGTGTAGATAGATCACGAAGACCTAAGATTTTTGAAGTTGGTGATGTTGTAATGGTTCATTTGAAGAAAGGCAGATTTCATGTTGGAACATATGGTAAATTGAATATGAATAAATTTGGTCGTTGTAAAATATTGAGAAGATTTGACAGTAGAAATGCTTATGAAGTTGAATTACCTGATGACATGGATATATCACTTATATTCAATATTTTAGACTTGTATGAATATCATGAACCTGATGAAGAAGTGACAGTATTGAGTTATTATCCTAAGAAACAGATAGAGGAAGTTGAATAGATCTTGAAATACAGAGTTGGAAGAAGTACAAGAGGAAAGGAATACATGGAGTATCTGATAAAATGGAAGAATAGACTAATTGAGGACTCATCTTGGATTTCTCAATCTAAGTTAGATTCATTTCAGGTTGGAATTGATACATGATTCAAGGAATCATTTGTTTTAACCCCAGGTGTCTGATGCAGGAACATCTTGGGTCCTTGGAAATCCTGCTCGATGAAAATTATGTTTTCTTTTGTTCTTTAGCTTGTTTGGAGGCTACTCAGTGAAGTGATCAGTTACCCTGTTAATCGGGTACTCTTTCTTTCTTGCTTTACCGATGAGTCTCAGGGTATTCTATTTTTTGTTGCTTGGTTATTCTTTCATAGAGTAATTTTTATGTCGCTTGGTTATTTTCTCACTAATTCATTCATGTTGCTCAGGTATTGTCTTACCGAGTGGTTTTTTTGCTCAGTGATGCTCTTCCTGAGTTGTTTATCTAGATCTGGCTGACTTCTGCATTTAATTTCCATGGTGTAATTAATGTGGGGTCTCTCATTAGGATCTGTGTGGACCTAAATCTGGGTATCTCTTAGGGATTTGAGTGCTGACATCTTTGGTGGAGTCTTGTATAAGTTAGGATTAGGTAAAACAAAGAGGGGAAAATCAATATTACAGCACTTCAAATAAACTTTGAGCCAATTCAACATAAACCATATGCATACTAAAATCAAGGAACATAAACACATAACATAGTACTCATAACACCATTATTTGTTGTCAAGGAAAACCTGGCCAAGGGAAAACCCCGGTGGGGATGATACCTTCAAGCATTCACTAAAGTATAGTGTCCCTATTAGGAGACCTAGCCCTATTAGGAGCTGAATATTACATAGTACAATTCCTTGTTAGAGGAATAAGAGTCCTGTTAAAGGTATACAACACCCTGTTAGGGGCCAATTGAGCATACAACTCTTACAATATACTTATGTTACATAGTGTTCTCATTAATGAACAAAACAAGCATAAAAAATGCTTAGATAGTTCCTGTTATAGCTCTTCAATGATCTATTTCATCTTTTTCTCTGCCATTCGCATCTCCCAAAACCATATCTTTTCCATCTCCATTCTTCTCTCTACAACATATCTTCATATATATATATATATATATATATATATATATATATTTGCCAAGTCGGCTCTTTAGCTAAATATTACATAGTTGGCTCTCAATACAAAATATATTTGATAAATAAAATATCAAATACACATTCGGCACTCTTACATAATCAAAATATAGATTATCAACAAACATAATCTATCTTATCTTTCCAGGATTCGATGTCATACTCCCCAAATCATCGCTTCAGTTCAACAGCTCTGTATCACTGTTCTACTATTGTCGCTTGCCTTTATTTCACTGTAACTCTCTGTAAACTTTACCAAAATAAAATCGATCTTAGATGAAGGTCATAAATACTCCATAGTATCTCCCTCTAATCTCACATGTCATAACTCATCAATCTTGATCTTCGATACCCAAAATACCTCTATATTTATGCTCTGTACTTAGTCAATTTCATAATAGAATCACCAAAAGTTAACTCCAGATCAATCGATCAATATGCCAGATGTGTTTCCATGAATGAAAACTAAAAAGTGAATCATAAAACAAAAAATTTATCATTTTCCAACAATCTCTCCCTTTGGCATTGATAGCAACACTTAACAAAAAAATGACTAAGTGTTCCAACAAAAAAAAAATTGTCTCTTCTTCTTCTTCCTCTATTTTGTTTTTCTCTTCTCCCTTACCAATTTTAGAATATCTTGAAAGGAATCTTCCAAGATATTCACTTTTGTACTCCATGACTTAATCAATAGCTGACTAACATAAATTATTCCATTCAATGCAAATGATTTTGTCTCTACTTCTTTCAACTCTGTTGGCATAGAGTTAGCCAATGATTCTAAAGTCTTCTCCATGTCAAATATGTGAGCTTGAATAATTGATAGCTTAGGAGTGATAAAACCCTTCAACAAACCAAACCTTGTAATTACTCTCCCTTTATCAATATCCAATACATTTAGTTTAGATAAAATTATTGTTACTTCTTTTTCCAACTCCATTACAAATTGTGAAGAGGTCTCACAATTGTCCATCATACTGTTCAAGGTTTCCCTGTCCTTGGCAATAATGTCTTCAATGTTTTGAACATGCCTGATAGGATTCATGCAATAACTGAATAGTGTTCTTCCATGTGTAATACAACTCTTAGCATTTTTTTTAATAGTTCTCAGAATTCCCAAGTCCCATGAGATAGACTAGAAAACTTCAAACAGTTTCTTCTCTAAGTAGTTCTTCTCTACTTTTTCTTCTGAAATCTTTACCAAGTTCTCATAATGACCATCAAACTCATCAAGTTCCATCTTCAAGTTTTTTATATCATCTCTTCTCTGGAAAACAATAGTTACTGGAAGCAATTTTTTCACAGTATCAATTTCTCTAGTCATTACCTTATTCTTCTTGTCACTCTTCTGCTCTGATCTCTCCTTTGCTTTAGTAAGTGCGGTGAAAGATAAGCTTGCCAGCTCATCCTCATCCTCATCCATATGATCAACATCAACATCTATAGGTTTTTCTTTACTTGCCAAAAATAAGATAGAAGATGTTTTCACCTCAGTTTTGACTTCATCTTTTTGTTCTTCTTTCTGCTTCATTTATTTATGTACTTCCTCTCTCTGTTCTTCCTCTTTGCATTCTTCATCCTTCTTTTCTTCATTCTCTGCCATAGTATTGTCAATTTTTCCTTCAAAAGGGTCCTTCTCATCATGAGAAGTGTCAAGTGTCACAAGCACACCAGAAACATAGAAATCTGGTTGTATAACATCTTCGCTCTACTCAAAACTTGTCTCAATTGTCTTGGAGCTCTCTCCTATTCCTAAGGGTGTAGGCATTGTACTTTTTGTAGGTGCAGTCTTCTCAGGAATTGATGACATAAGTATCTAATACAATGCTCTCTCAGTCTCTTCAGTAACATCTTCATACTTTCTTGCCATAATTTTTACTAACCTTGCCTTTGTCCTCAATAAAGGTTTCAGTTCAACTAGCAATTTGTCTCTCTCTTGCATAGAAACTACAGGTAACATTTTATCAATTAATTGACTCCTAATAGTCTCATCTTCAATGTGTGCTAGCTATTTCCTTATCTATAGTCTCCCATATGAATATTCAGGTACAATTCCCTCAATCTCCAATAGATTCTTCTTAAAAACAAGTAAATGATTTACTACAATATCTTCAATCTTAAGTTTGTCAGTTTCTTCATACCTGTCATAATATTTGTCTATTGTAACCATCTTTCCTTGCTCAATTTATCTCTTCTCAATAATTTTCAAGTCAAGCTTCCATATAGGTTTATCACTTACTGATATTTTCTCTTCTCTCACAGTGCTTAGTTCTTTAGGTGGTGATTTCTATTTGGAGGATCTAGTGCTCACTCTAGGAACCAGTTCTATTACCTATGAGGTCTATTGTGATGAAGAAGGGGTGTCTACATCAATGATTGTAGTAGGTTCATCAATTGTCATCACAACTCAAAGATGTGGAAGGACTGAAGTACTAGCACTTGCCAATCCAGGAGATCATTTTTCCAGTTTCATCTTTACTTCCCTCAACTCTTCCTCAGTTAATCTTGCCTTAACTCTGCATTCATGAATAATTTTTTCAACTCTTCTTTTCCTCAAGCCTCTGGTTTGTTCTTCTCTCACTTCAGCTGATTTTTATTCATAGGTACCCCATCTCTTCTTAGATGTATTTATCTCAGATGCTAGAACATTTTTGATCTACATGGTCATTACTTCTTAACTTACTTCATATCCCATAGGATAACACCATTTCTTTCTTGGAACAACTACCTCAAAGCATACACAATCGGTTTCAACCATTAAATAGATTGTATCCTTATATTTGTCAACTAAATCTTCAGGAATCTTGTATCTTTCTTTTATTTTCCTCTGAATAATTTTGATCATACCAAATAGATCTCCATCAACCCATGTGTTGTTATGTCTTTGATAACTCTATGAAATCTGAATACCAGTAGGTATCCCTTTTCTCCAACCACTAGGGTGCATTCCTAGAAATCTTTGCTCAATGTGTATGTACATATGTATTAGCAGTGAACCAAATATGAAGGCTTTGGATTTGTCTTTCTTATCAGCTTCACATTTTCCAAAAACTATTGTACAAACACTTCGCATAGGTTATACTTTGCGTTTTCTTTCACCATTCTGTAGGCCATCATAATAAATCCAATAGATACAGAATTAGGTCTACTACTATAGTAGAATTTGTAACCAAGTATCATAGTAATCAGTCTCACATCCTGGTGAAAGATGTCATTCATTGTCATGGATCACCTATCCCATTTTGAATATGTTAGGGTTTCAACTTGCTTCTTAACATGTTTATCTACTACAGGAATTTTTCCAGTATTTTCTAATCCAGTAATCTCATGTATCAAGTTACTACATATCATCACAGGTTGTTCGCCTATCCAAATAAAATGATCATAAACTCTACTCAACAATATCTCAATACATTCTTCTTTGCTGAATTTGTATAACTCCAGAATTTCATAATGTTTAACTCATTAAAATGTTTGAATTCATCTCTCATAATGCCATTATCAGTCATGTACTCCATTTTAGTAGAAATGTCATCAATACCCAGTATGTCATATTTTCAATGAATGTATGCCCTAATGTCTTCTACATGCAATACGTCGTGAGATGTCTAAGAAAATGCTCCTTTAGGGTCTTCTTCATAGGATTTGAAAGGATGTTTCTTGAATTTATATCTAGGTCTATCCACAACATCATATATCTCAGGTGCATCCATAGTTTATGTATAAGTAGATGATGTAAACACCTTTCACAAGCTAAAATCTGAGTATTTGCTTCGATCGATCACACAAGGTAATTGCTAGATAGTCTAAATCTCTTTTCTCTCTAATCTCCTCTGGTCACTCTTCATCAAATGTTAACGAAATAGATAATCATTAGGTGCTTTATACAATGTTAAGTCATTAAAAGCTTGCATTACCCAATGTTGTCTAGTCGACTATAAATCTCACGATCAAAGTATATGCATTGTCCGATGTTGCACTCTTAAATATATGTTCCATGATGTCGGACATGATCACCAATAAGCTTTCTAGGGCTCAATTCACATAATAAGGGGTGGTATATATTATGATATCTTTATCCAATGCTCCCCCTAACCCCATGATCTACCAATTAGGTTGATTCATCTTTTTTAACATCAGCTGAAGATCTTGTAGCATCTACTATCTCTCCCTAAACCAATATATTACTTGTCTCCTTAATTTTCCATATCTTTCCACTGTTTTTATCTTCTGCTTTCTTGAAACAATTGTCAAAGTCATTCTTTAAATCTACAACTCTCTTACCAATATCATTTCCATTCTTCTGTGTATTCATAGGAGGTGGTACTCTTCTATGGTTTGCTCCATTATACCTAAAAAACTTCACTATATGGCCTAAATTGTTGCATTTGTAATATATAGGAGGTCTTCTATCCTAATTTACTTGCATCTTACAAAACTTTGCAATGTGTCCAATGTTATTACATCTATAACATGTAGGTTTCACAGTATTTTCTCCTTTATTGTATTGTCTATATTCAGATTGATTGAGTTTCCTGAGTTCTGCCTTCTTGTGCCCATATGTATTACAGTTAAAACAATAACCAGAAAAATTCTTAAAGGGGACATTACCTCTACAGTATCTTTTCATGTGTCCAAACTTGTTACAACCAAAGCATCTACCTCTGAAAGGTCTGATCTACTCTTTAGGTTCTTTAGGAGTAGGTTTTTCTGCATTAGTCTTCCCATCTACTTTCTCTTCTTGATTCTTTGAGCATTCAACTTCATCGAAGTCAATACCAGTCATATCACCTTCAGGTTTCTATCTGTCTCTTTGTTCATCGATCAAATCATTACTAGAGTGAAGTTTCTCAGTATGTCTCTTTTCTTCAACAAGTTCACCTTTTATGATCTGATTGTATTTCTCCAATTCTAGATACTTTTTTTTATAGTGGCCAGTCTCATTCTTCATATGTTCCATCAAAACATTTTCATTTTTCAAAGCTTCTTCAATATTGTTTTTAGCATCTTTATCTTGTTGAATTTCTTTAGCCATTCCTTTATTCTCAAGCTTCAGAGTGTCATTCTCTTTTTCAAGTTGCTTTATCTAATCTGAATTGTCATTGTCTGAGTCTTCTTTTATTTGAGCCACAAGATCTTATCTCTGACTTCTTGAAAGTTCAAGTTTTTCTTTCAATTTATTTTTGAATCCATCTGCTTTCCTTAGATTGAATCTCAAGTCTTCATTCTCAGCTTTAACTTTATCAAGGTCTTCAAGTGCAGCTTCAAAATTCTCCTGTAAATTATCTAAATCCATTCTTATCTCCCTTAAGCTGCTAAGCTTTCTCTTCAAGGGCCAAAAGCTCTGATACCAATTGTTAGGATTAGGTAATACTAAGAGGGGGGTAAATGCGTATTACATCACTTAAAATAAACTTTGAGCCAATTCAACATAAACCATAAGCATACTAAAATCAAAGGAACATAAACAAATAACACAGTACTCACAACACAATTATTTATTTTCGGGGAAACCTTGGCCAAGGGAAAACCCCTGTGGGGATGATACCTAGAAGCATGCACTAAAGTATAGTGTCCCTGTTAGGAAACCTAGCCTTGTTAGGAGCTGAATATTATATAGTACAATTCCTTGTTTGAGGAATAACAACCCTATTAAAGGTATACAAAACCCTATTAGGGGCCGATTTAGCATATAAATCTTACAATATACTTCTATTACACAGTGTTCTCAGTAATGAACAAAACAAGAATCAACAATGCTTAGATAGTTCATGTTATAGCTCTTCAATGATCTATGTCATCCTCTGCTCTGCCATTTGCATCTCCCAAAACTATATCTTGTCCATCTCAATTTTTTTCTCTACAAAATATCTTCATATATATATATATATATA
>MU228088.1:1383566-1398742 GCA_018584345.1 Thuja plicata | reverse complement strand
TATATATATATATATTACATAGTCGGCTCTCAATACAAAATACATTTGATAAAGAAAATATCAAATACATAGTCGGCGCTCTTACATAATCAAAATATAGATTATCAACAAACATAATCTATCTTAGCTTGCCATACGTTTGTGTCATACTCCCCAAATCATCACTTCAGTTCAACAGCTCTGTACCACTATTCTGCTAATGTCGCCTATCTTTATTTCACTGTAATTCTGTAAACTTTACCAAAATGAAATCTATCTTAGATGAAGGTCTTACATACTTCATAGTATCTCCCTCTAAGATCGCACGTCATAACTCGTCGATCTCAATCTTCGATACCCAAAATAACTCTATATTTTTCTCTGTACTTAGTCAATTTCAGAATAGAATCACCAAAACTTAACTCCAGATCAATTGATCAATATTCCAGATGTGTTTCCATAAATGAAAATGAAAAAGTGAATCATAACACATAAAATTGATCACTTTCCAACAGTATATATTTGTTTCTCTGTTCTTAGTTTAGGGGGTAGTTCTAGAGGATAGTAGATTTTAGATAGAAGAATAAGTGTTAAAGATATTTATTGGCAGGTCTATGACCTTGCATGTATGAAGATCATTCTGTAATTCATTTGAATGTATATGGCCAAAATTGGGAAGGCCTTACAGCCTGGCATGTAATGAGTTTGATCAATTAATGAAAAGATATATGTTGTTTCTTCTCTCCCTCTTGTGTTGTTGCCTCCGCATTGTGTATCTACAAGCTAGTTTGGTATTTGGGAGTGCCTTTGGCCCCACTGCCATACCCTCCTTGCGTCAGAAGACCTTGGAAATATGATCAACATATTATACGTGATGGAAGATTAAACAAATATTCTATTTGGAATGATAGCAAGAGACAAATATTGTTACCTTTGGTTGAAGAATCTATTGGTGAGGTATGTACATCTGTAAAATTTTGTTTGATGGAAGGTAGATAGTTTGTTAAGGATCTAAAGAGAATTAATGTCTATTACTCTTTGATTCCTAACAAACTGAGAGAGAAAATAGAATATAAAATTCCTACAGAAGTTGAGAAGTTTCTCACCAAGTACAAGGAGATCATTCCAAATAATATACCTGATGGTTTACCACCAATGAGAGATATTAGTCATTGTATGTATTTGATTCCTGGAGCTAGTTTTTCAAACAAGGCACCACACCGATTGACACAGACCAAGAATGAGGAACTCAACCAAAAAGTTCATGAGTTGTTGCAGAAGGGTTTGATCAGATAAAGTTGTATTCCATGTGCATTACCAACTATGTTGGCACCTAAGAAGAATGGAGAAAGGAGAATATGTACTAATTCAAGAGCTATAAAGAAGATAACAGTTAAGTATGGGTACCCTATACCAAGAATGGATGATATAATAGACTGTTTGAGTGGAGAAAAATATTTTACCAAGATTGATTTGAAGAATGGATATCATTTGATCTGAATCAGAGAAGGTGATGAATGGAATACTTATTTGAAGATAAAAGAAGGTTTGTATGAATGGTTGGTAATGCATTTTGTTTTAACTAATACACCGAGTACTTTTATGAGGTTAATGAATGAGGTTTTGAAGAAATTATTATGTAAATTTGTGATTATGTACTTGGATGACATTATGATATTTAGTAAGACTAGAGAAGATCATTTGTTGCACATTAGACATGTATTGCAGAGATTGGAAAAATAAAATTTGTTGATTAATTTGAAGAAGTGTTGCTTCCTGAAAGAAGAAATTGTGTATTTAGTGTTAGCACTTTTTCTTTTAGAATCACAAAATAGCTTATCAAGCCTGGATCTCATATTCCCAATTCCATATTCATACAGGAAAAAGGCTAATTAAAAAGGATATAATCCTTCTACACTTCAGGCTCCACAAACCCAGGAAGGTGCACATTATACAAGTTACTGCCTAACAGTAAACTTATCAATGGATTGGGGTTTACACTGATTCTCCAATTATCATTTATTGCATCAACTGATGAAACACATTATAGATGGTTGTAATCAACTTGATATAGGACTTAACAAGCCAAAATATAATCATGATAATAGAAGGCAACAATGAAACAAGGATTTCCATCCTTATTTTTAAAGTTCTTGGACTTAGGAAGGCTAATCTAATGATTCACTCTTCAAGGAATCAATAAAATGAATTGTACCTTTTGAATACAATCAAACATGAATATTCTTAGTAACAGAAATGTAAAGATTAATTTGACTTATGATTGATGATGAGAACTATTTATCAGAACTTAGAACAGTGCCTAATCCCAGGTAAAGAGTCCAATAAAATGTAAATAGATATAAAATCAATTAATAAGAACACAAATAAAATCCCAGATAGAGTGCCTTACAAACTATCCTCTCATTCTCACATTTGTGTATCAAATTTTCATACTAATACCTAGTCCTCTAGAATTACTCACAAGACTGACTCCCTCCTTGAAACAAACTCGCAAGTAATTGCATAGTTACCTTACAACCAATATGTTTAAAATGACTTACAAACTAAACATACAAGAGCATGAACAATAGTACAAACAGACACCATAGATCTGAAATAGGAGATTCCATTGTATTTTATTAATATCCTTCTGCTTCAATACATTCAGATAGACCAAAGCTTGAAAAACTAAACAAAAATATCAAGTCTACTCTGCAGTTGTAAATTCACCATCCTTTACAAAATCTTCTAACTTGTAATATATAGTTTGCCTTAGTCATCATGGAATCCTTAAAAATCAAGGATGCAACAAGCTTCAAATGACTAAGCTAAAAGACAAAACCTATGACCCATACATAGGAAAAAATAACAAGTGGAATGATAACCACTTTTGTTACGAGATATTCAAATTAGTTTGTCCTCTAACTGCCTGGTTATTTTACTTTCTTTAAACTTGTTCAAAAATAACCATCTGAAATTTTTTTTCCTTGATCTTGTTGATGTAGAATCTTTTTCCTTTGCCTGTATCATTCAAGTTGTTGAGAAGCATTTTCATCTGTTTCCTTTTACATATTATCATCTTATCCCTGATCAACTGCATTGTATCTGTCCTTGCAGGAGGTATACACCTCATCATTTGGCCAAGAGAAACCAATGACTTCATCTTTTCTGTTGTTAATCTCATTCCAACTGAAACTTGCCTTCTTAATTTCCTCTTTCCAGAATTCAAAAAATGACTTGGATTTGCCAATGATTTCCACAGTTTGGACAAACAAAAGAGTGCTTTCCAAAGTAATGATACTGTTAGTCCTGGTTTCCAACGCCTCATTCATTTGTCTTAGCCACAATTCTTTACTCTTTATTTCACCACTCTTCTTGAAAAGGTTAGGAAACATCTCATATCGATCCTTTGAATATTCTTTCCTCAAGGTTTCTACCTTCCTAATGATGATGCTTCTATTTATGTCCATGTCCATTAGTAATTTTAAGCATTTATAAGTGTTGGTTAAAACAATATCAATATTGTTTTCTTCCTTGGATGTGGAATAGAAAAATTTCAATTTAGCCTTCTTTCCTTTCCATCTATCCATGATCATGTCCCACTTATCCTTATCTGTATCATAATCATTTATTATGCTAATAACCTTCTTTCCTAGCTAATAAAAGGCAACAAGACTTAATTCCTTAGTACACTGCATGAGAGTGGCATGTATTTTATCAAAATACCTTTGTTGTACCCATGCCTTTGCTTCTTTCAATGCTGCAGACTCTTCAACCCATTTTTTCCTTGATTATTCTAGCTTGGTCCTTTCAGCAATTAATATTTCTTTTTCTAATTCCAAGTCTGCTTGTGTTATAGGAATTGATGGCATAGGGGAAGGAGGGAAAGTTACAATTGGGTTGGATGTAGCAGGCTAATGTGGGTCTTGTTTTATCATCCTTTGAGGATAAAATTGAGATATTTGTTTTCCCTCTAGGATAGCAATTTTCTTATCTTTTTCAATGGATTTTATCCTTTCGTCATTATATGCTTTCATGATCACTTCAACCCATGTCCTTAAAATTTTAATCTCTTCATCTTTCCTCTGGGCTACTTTCATACTAAATTTAGCAGATTCTAATGTAAGGCCAACTGCCTCTACTCCTGAAGTGTCTTCCACTCTCTTTACTAACAAGTTGCCTAACTGTTCAGCATGGTCATCTTCACCAGTTCTCTTATTGTCTTTCTTCTTTATAGACCACATTACCAGTGCTACATGGTGTTCACTAAACTTAACACTAGTAGACACTCCACTAGTGTGCATTGGTTTGGTCCCTTTTCTAATAGCATCAGCAAGATCCCACTATAGCAGAATGAGAACTCCTTCTTTCTTTACCAATTATCGTCCTTCTTCAGAAGTGATTTTTTCAAACTTAGCTACCATCTTCTGCTTTATTTCTGATGACATGTAACTGATGAATGTTTGATAATGTTAAGTTGAAGATAATGCAAGGCATTAAATCAGTTAATATATTGTATTGTCATTGATGTCAACTTGATATCATCTGTACGGTCATGTACATAATGACAAAGACTTCAGAGAACCCAAGAAACAAAGGTTATGCTTTTAGCAATGCATAAAAGTCAAGTATTCACTGAGTGACAAACAACACCGATGGAGTGCACACCATCGGTCAAAGCAAAGAAGAACAGTCACAATGATACCCGACGATCAGAAGCATAGTGTTTCCCAACAAAGAAAAACTACAGGATGCCCGATGAGCTAAAAATAGAGTTGCATGATGAGTAAAATTCCTATGATACCCAATGGATAGAGATCATGAAGCTAACTAGAGTCACACCAATGGAACTGTCAGTTGTCATCGACAACTAACTACAGAGGTGATCGACAGAACAGAGAGTTTAGAAAATGACAAAATATCTAGCTAGCAGAGCTAAAGATAGAGTTAACTTTTTTTTTACTTTGTTTTATTCGACCAAAGTTAAGTGATTGATTTAAAGATGATTTGTACCATTGGCAAGAAGATAACTATGACACAAAATAGGAGTTATGCTTTAAATCTAATTGGCTAGATTATTTTTCATGCCAAGAATCAAGAATCAAGAAATGATGAATATCATGTCTATATAAGAGACAAGCTTAATTCATTTACGAATGGGATTAAGGGGAGTGAATAGAAAGAGGATGCTGAAGAGAAACTGATGAAGAACAACTTCATACAGTCTTGATCAAACAAGCTGAATAGAATTTTGCAGACACTGACGAACAGTGAGCACAACATCACAGAGAAGAAAGTATGGAGCACAAAGGATTGAATTGATACATTGGTCAGAGAGATAATGTACTTAAATAGATCTAAAAATTTGCAATTCAAAGTTGCAATATGAACAGGTCATAGTGTTTCATTTTAACCAATCAAGCATCAAGCCTCTTAATTGAGCAGGACTTAACAATCTTCTATATATTGAGGTACATCTCAAGGAGTGCCAAAAAGGTTGATTCATGAAAGTAGCATTGGATTTTCCCGATACCTATTGACAGTCTAAGAAGGAGGCTGATTCAAGGATGGTATAAATAGATGCCTGATACTAAGTGACAACCTATATGTATAAAATCCTCTAACAAGGTCGCACTTAATAGTGTATTTGTAACCTTTAACAGGGTTGACTCCTAACAGGGCTCACTTCAGAAGAGTGAAAATTTGGGGTACCAATCCCAGTGGTATTTCCCTTAATAGGGTTTCCATGTTAAAATTCATGTGTTATGTGTGCATGATTCATTTCTTTACTATTTTGCATCTTACATAGCTAACTCTAGATTAATCGGTATACTCTGATTATTTACTGAGTTTTGATAAATAGTTATACTGCTTATCAGTAATCAAGAAAGAATAAGGATTTACAGAGAACACTGAAAAATAATTAAATCAATATTATTATTTCATGGCATGCATCTTTTAGGGACATAATAATCTGAGGTTTATTGATTGGTGGTTATGTTTAAAGGATAAGTTTGAGGCCACTAATTCACCCCCCCCCTCACAGTTATTACTAACAATTGGTATCAGAGCTTGTGTGCTTATAAAGGAAGGTTTCAAGACCTAAGTCAAGATCACAAGATGAACACATGAGATGTTCCCAAGTTGAACAAAGACAACTTTGCTTTATGGAAAAGTAGGGTAAGACTCTAGTTATCAGTTATTGGTAATGATGTTACTCAATTCCTAGATACTAAATATGTGTTGCCCACGTGATCATTAACAGTAGATCAATTAAGAGAGAAGCGTGAACACAACTGCATGGTCATAGAGCTTTCTTCCTCACTCTCTGATGTTGAATTTGAAGATGTCAAGGATTACAAAACTGCAAAGAAAATGTGGGACAAACTGAAGCTTGTACATGGAGGTGATACAAATGTTCTGAGAGCCAAGGAAGAAAGCCTTAGAGGAAAATTTGATGATCTCAGAATGAAAGAAGGAGAAAACATCACATGGTACAACACAAGAATAAAATAAGCAGTCAATGCTATACGAGGAGTTGGAGGTACACTTGAAGAGGAGACAGTGGTAAGTAAAATCTTAAGAACCTTATTGCCTGTTTATGCTATTAGAGTTTCTGCCATTCAAGAAATGAGAGTAGTAGCAAACAATAAAGTTACTCTTGATAATTTAATTGGTAGACTGATTTCATTTGAGATTAATAACTTTGATAATAGTGTCTTACCAAACTTAGAGTCTGCATTTAAGTCTTCTATGAGAATAAGCAAATCAAGTCATAGACACACATCTAGAAGAGATAGTGAAAGTGAAAGTGAAGAAGAAGATCTAGATGAAATAGAAGCACTTATGGCTAGAAGAATGCAGAGAGGCAAAGGTAAATACAAAAACAAGTTACCACTTGTATGCTTTAATTGTAAAGATATTGGACACTTTCCTGCAAGATTTTCTAACAAAAGAAAAGATGACAGAGTTAATGACAGATATTTTGAGAATAAATTTGACAGAGGTGATAACAAAGATTATAGAAGTTACCAAAAATCAGAAAGAAGAGATACCCAAGACTACAAGGACAAAGGCAAGAAAGTTGGTTACCTAGCTTCTTGCAAAGATGAAGATACTGACACTGAACCTGATGAAGACATCGAGATGGGGTTTGTGGTTGTGAAAGATGATTCAGATAAAGATGAAAGGTAGGTAGAACCTGCACTCATATCTAAGGTTAGAAAAAATGACATCTGGATTATAGATAGTGGCTGTACTCACCACATGACCGATGACAAAGAAAAGTTTAACACTTTTAAGTATTATAATGATGGTACAATAAGAATGGGTAATGATACACCTTCTCCAGTTGAAGGTAAAGGAACTATAATGTTGAATAACCTGATTAAATGTGAAAATTATTATTGGGTAAAAGGATTGAATTATAATCTGTTGAGTGTTTCTCAGCTGAATAATTCAGGTCACAGAGTAGAATTTGAGAATAAGAAGGCAAATATATTCAATGAATCGGGAAGATTGATTGGTACCAGTGAACAGACAAAAGGTAACTTATTATATCTGAATGATACTAACACCACTTGCTTAATGACTAGAGGCTTACCGATGATGATAAAGCCTGACAACATCATGTGCAAGAATTGTCAAAAAGGTAAGATGAAAAAGTCTAGTTTCAAAAGTAAAACCCATACATTTGATGATATTCTAGAATTATTCTATACTGATCTATGTGTACTAATGAGGATAAAAAGTTATTCTAGAGATATATATTTTATTCTCTTTGTTGATGATTACTCTAGAATGATGACAGTTATGTTTCTAAAAGATAAATCTGAAGCATTCAAGATGTTTAAATGGTATAAGGCTATGGTAGAGAAACAAAGTGGTAAGGATCTGAAATTCTTGAGATCAGATAGAGGAGGAGAGTTTATATCAGATGAATTCACTAATTTCTGTAATGAGCATGGTATAAAAAGATAGGTTTCTGCACCAAGAACACCACAACAAAATGAGATTGTTGAGAGAAGGAACATATCCATAGTTGATTGTGCTAGAACATTGATGATAGAAAAAGGCATCACCCAAATCTTCTAGAGGGAAGTTGTCAGTACTGCTGTCTACACTTTAAAGAGAGTACAATTGAAGAAGGACACAAAGAATACACCTTATGAGCTATGGTATGGTAAAACACCCAATGTAAGTTACTTCAAAATCTTTGGTATTCAATGTTATATCTTAAAGGATGATAGAAATGGAAAGCTTGACGCTGGGAGTGATGAAGGTATCTTTCTAGGGTATTCCACCAAAATCAAGGCTTATAAATGTCTTATTAAGGCCTCTAACAAAATTGTTGAAATTGCAAATGTAAAGATAGATGAATTTGCAAAAAAGAATGAGCTATAAATCACAAAAGAACCAAAGGACTACAACAAGTTTGTATATTTTGAAGAAGCCAACACTCTGCCCAAGCAACAGTGCTTAATTCTCGAGCAACAGAATGTTGTAACCGACGGTAGGATAATGATCAAAATAATGTGCAAGGTGATGAAGAATAGAATGAAGGAAAAAATGATGATCAAACTGATAAACAAAGAGCTAAACCTATACTTGCAAGATATGTAAGAAGGAACCATCCAGAGATCCAGATCATAGGAGATAAGAAAGATTGTACAAGAACAAGAAGTAAGTCTTTAAACTCAAATTGTTTAATTTGTGAGTTTAATCCAAAATCTGTCAATGCTACACTTGATAATGAAGAATGGATAAGTGCTATGAATGATGAGATTGAGTATATTGAAAATAACAAGACATGGTCACTTGTGCCAAGACCAGATGACAAGAATGTCATCGGTACTAAATTGATATTTGGGAATAAGCTGAATGAGAATGGAGAAGTCACAAGAAACAAAGAAAGACTACTATGCAAGGGGTATGCACAAGAGGAAGGTATTGACTATGAAGAAACCTTTGCACCCATTGCTAGGCTAGAAGGTGTAAGAATAATACTTTCTTATGTTGCATTCAAAGGATTCAAGGTATACCAGATGGATGTCAAGTCAGCATTCCTAAATGGAATACTTGAAGAAGAGGTATACATTGAGCAACCAAAAGGGTTTGTATATCCAGACAAGAGAAACATGGTATGTAGACTTCATAATGCCTTGTATGGATTAAAACAAGCTCCTAGAGCCTGGTATGAATGACTTTATTCCTATCTTATAAGTATTGGATTTGTAAGGACAAGTGAAAATAGTAATCTTTATTTGAAGGAAGATACTGATGCTAACACTTTGATTGCTAAAATATTTGTTGATGACATCATATTTGGAGGCAATTATATGCTATGCAAATCATTTGCTAATGAGATGAGAAAAGAGTTTGAGATGTCTATGTTTGGAGAGATCAAGTTCTTTCTTGGTCTACAAATCATTCAACAAAGTGAAGGTATTTTCATTACACAGTCCAAATACATTAAAGAGGTCCTGAAAAAATTCAAGATGGAAGATTCCAAACTAGTTGGAACATCGATGGCTACCAGATGTAAGTTAACAAAGGAGGACAAGACAATAGAGGTAAATCAAACTTTGTACAGATCAATGATTGGAAAACTCATGTATGTTGTACACACTAGGCCAGATATTGCACATGCAGTAGGAATAGTTGCAAGATTTTCTGCTAACCCCTGGGAATCACATATGACTATTGTAAAAATAATTTTAAGATATCTGAACAATACTGAGGAATGTGGCTTATGGTATAGAAGAGAAGGCAAATTTGAACTTAAGGTGTTTATCGACGCTGATTGGGATGGAAATCTTGATGACCGGAAGAGCACAACTGGAGGAGCATTATTTATGGGTGACAGACTTGTCACATGGATTAGCAAAAAGAAAGGATGCATCTCTCAGTCTATTGCAGAAGCAGAGTATGTTGTTTCTGCTGCAAATTGCTCAAATATTGCATGGATCAAATAGTTACTAGAAGGTATGCAAATGAAGATCTTAGAACCAGTTATTATCTATTGTGATAATACTGGTACAATATACATTTCCAAGAATCCAGTCATGCATGCTAAGAATAAACACATTTCCGTCAAGTATCATTATTTGAGAGAATAATTTCAAGAAAAGGAAGTGACGCTTGAGTATGTGCAATCCAAAGAACAATTAGCTGATATCTTCACCAAGCCACTGCCCAAGGACACATTTGAGTACTTGAGAAAGAGACTAGGGGTCAAACCCTTGTCTACCAGTCAATAAAATGATTGAAGGCTGCATCAACCTACATATTATCATAATATCATTAATGTTGATGCAATAAAGGAGATGAACTTCAAAGCTACATCTATATACAGACAGGTATATATTAGCACCGAGCACCAGAGCATATTGATGTATTGCTGATAGATAAGGAAAATTCAAGAAATATGTTATGGATGGAGAAAAATGAGTGTTTGACATGAATGTCAGATATTTGTAAAATATTTGTTTGGCATTGTTGTCAAAGGGAGATAATTGTCCATATTATCAGATCTTTCTGGAAAGAGAAAGAGATTATCCATTATCACATTAATCAAACAGGGAGAGATTATATCCTTAGGGAGAGAAATTGTATGAAAAGATTATAAAAAGGGAGAGTTGCTGACAAGAGAAAAAGACATCAAAAGAAAAAGAATAGTCAAAGGAGAGAAATTGACAAGAGAAGAGGACTCAACACATCAGAAGACAGAGAGCTGCAAGAATCAAATCTAAGCTAAACTAGAGCTTACCGAAGGTCAAACATTTATCGATTAATGGAACAAAAAGATTGGTAGTTTGATGAATCTCAACTGTTGTATTTCATATTATATTAGAAATAGTATAGTGTGATAATATTGTATGTTTCCATCAATGCCAAAGGGAGAGATTGATGACATGTAACTGATTGAATGTTTTATAATGTTAAGTTGAAGATAATGCAATGCATTAAATTAGTTAATGTATTTTATTGTCATTGATGTCAACTTGATATCATCTGTATGGTTGTGTACATAATTTCAAAGACTTCAGAGAACCAAAGGAACAAAGGTTATGCTTTCAGCAATGCATAAAAGTCAAATATTCACTAAGTGACAAACAACACTAACTTAGTGCACACCATCGGTCAAAGCAAAGAAGAACACTCACAGTGATACCTGACGATCAGAAGCATAGTTTTTCCTGACAAAGAAAAACCATAGGATGCCTGACGAGCTAAAAATGGGGTTTCCCAACGAGTAAAATTCCTATGATGCCCGACGGATGGAGATCATGAAGCTAACTGGAGTCACACCGACGGAACTGTCAGTTGTCACTAAAAAATAACTACAGAGGTGACCAACATAATAGAGAGTTCAGAAAATAACAAAATATCTAGCTGGAAGAGCTAAAGATAGAATTAACTAGTTGTTTACTTTGTTTTATTCGACCAGAGTTAAGTGATTGATTTAAAGATGATTTGTATAGTTGGAAAGAAGATAACTACAAGACAAATAAGGAGTTATGATTTAAATAGAGGTAATATACTTAAATAGATCTAAAAATCTACAATTCAAAGTTGCAATATGAACATGTCATAGTGTTTCAGTTTAACCATTGAAGCATCAAGTCTCTTAACCGAGTAGGACTTAATAGTCTTCCATATATAGAGGTACATCTCAAGGAGTGCCAAAAAGGTTGATTCATGAAAGTAGCATTGGATTTTCCCGATACCTATTGACGGTCTAAGAAGGAGGCTGATTCAAGGATGGTAGCAATAGATGCCTGATACTAAGTGACAACCTCTATGTATAAAATCTTCTAACAAGGTCGCACTTAACAGTGTGTTTGTAACCTTTAATAGGGTTAGCTCCTAACATGGCTCACTTCAGAAGAGTGAGAATTTGGGGTACCGGTCCCAGTGGTTTTTCCCTTAAAAGGGTTTCCATGTTAAAATTCATGTGTTATGTGTGCATGATTCATTTCTTTACTATTTTTCATCTTACATAGCTAACTCTGGATTTATCGGTATACTCTGCTTATTTACTAAGTTTCGGTAAATAGTTATACTGCTTATCGGTAATCAAGAAAGAACAAGGATTGATAGAGAACACTGAGAGACAGTTAAATCAATATTAGTATTTCATGGCATGCATCTTTTAGGGACATAATAATCTAAGGTTTATTGATTGGTGGTTAAGTTTAAAGGATAAGTTTGAGGCCACTGATTCACCCCCCCCTCTCAGTTATTACTAACAATTTCCCTTTGTCATCTTTATCTCTATTAGGCTGATCATTCTGTAGCTTCTGACATTTCTCTATGAATTCATTAATGTGAATTCTCCAAATGAACTGAATAAAAGCCCTTGCTAACAAATTGATCATCTAACAAGAATTCATCACTAGCTTGCTTAGTGATAGGATCCAACTCCTTCCCAGCAAAATCAGCTACTGTTAGGTCCATTTCAACATGTTTGGGTGCCTTTGCCACTCCTTGCAATTCCTAGGCTGTAACAAAGACATTTCTTGTATTTCCCATTTGCACTAATTTCTCAACAATTGCCTGTTCAGTCATGTGCTGGGGAGATCAGGAAGGTGAATAAATAGCATCTTGTTGTTGATCTCTTCCTTCTACCCTTTGCCTTTTTGGAGATGGAAATGATTGGGTAATGGATTCCAATGTTCTTTTCCCTTTTGGATTGGAGGTTTTTGAAAGATGATATACTTCTATTGAATTACAATACTGAATCTTACATATATTGTTATTTGCAGAATATTTTTCTTATTAATAAGACACTTCTTATATTATCTGATTTCTATATTTTTCATGTCTTTAATAAATCATGCAAGTTGATTTTATATAGTATTGAGTAGTTACAATTTGATGGATCATGACTCATAAATGAGTCACAACTCATCAATTCGTGACCACTCCATTAATATCCTATCGGTTTTACTTAAATCTCAATGTTGATTACCATCAACTTGTTATATATAACAAAGTCAATGTATATCGACTGTTATACTTGCCTCTTTGATAGTCGACTGTTATCAACTTTAGTTATAATCAATATAACCGATAATAATCATTATAAGGTGGTAGACATGTTTAAATCCGTTCGTTGTTTAAAATGATAATTTATTATATATGATAATATATACATAATTATGTATTAATGTATATGTAATATAATTACATCTACATTAATATATATTTATGAGTCAATTAACATATAGTAGATACATTTATGTATATATTAATATATATGTAATAACAATTATATATATATATATATATATATATATCAATTTAAATATATATAAATATATTAATGTGTAAGAATATTTATTTCATTTATATTAATATGTGTATGTATGTGTATGTATATAATTATCTGAACGATGCTATCGGTTTCCAACAGAGGTCTTTTCAACTCTTGGCAGGATTGTGCTATATACTCTCCGTTGGTACACCATATATTTCCCTAGTGGAACAACCCTTCCCTGTGTAGCTCTGATCAAAATATCCTTGGCCTTCTCTGGCTCTGTTTCCATTACCTTCTTCTTCTGGTCTAAGGCTTGCATAATGTCTTCAAACATACTCATCAACGATTCCACCTTCTTTTCCCAGGGCATAAATTCTTTCAAGAGATCATATGCTTTCTTATATACTAACAAATTTTACTTCTTGATATCTTTCTCCATCAAATCAAATTCATTTCTAATTATATAATCAGGAAAATTAAACTGATGTTCTAGAGCTAACACTTAGTTCTCTTTCTGAACATGTCACTAATGAATCCCTCATTATCTGCACATCTTACCACTGATGTTGCCAACTGATAAGGCTCCAAGTATTTGTGAAATTGGGTCCATCCTCCTATAGTGATAATGAACTGGTGTGTTGTTGTGATGGTAGGGAAGATTCTACCTTTCATCTTTCTAGTCAATTCTTCTTCTTGTAATCCACCCAGTTCTCTAAGGATTTATGCCATGCCTATCTTGAGTGGAACCCTATAAGGGAGGAAATTTGGAGTTCCTCTCAAACTATAGACCCTAATAAATTTTGAAACAGGGTATAGAATTAAGTCACCCCAATTATGAACAATCTAAAACTTTTTAACATACTCCATTGGTCTTAGAAATATTAACACATCTATGTGAATTCTTGGGTTGTCTGTGCATAACAGTGCTCTAAGCCTAGAGGCAAAACATCTATCTTGATTGATAAAACTATCCTCTTTCCTATCCCAAGACAAATATGTACTCCATAATTGAAATGGCAGCTCTTCATCATCTTGAAATTTGATAAGATCCATTTCTTTCTCAAAATAGTCAGCATTATTATACAAGATCATGTGCATCATCATAGAGTACCATCCAAATGACTTAACTATCTTAGACTCTTTTATGCCTACTAGACCTTGATGCATTAGATCAACAATGTAATTAGCAAATTCAAAAACAATAGACAAATGTGGATGCAAAATTTCAACCATCATAGGCATAAAGTGAATGGGCATTGTTGTCTCCTCAGCTTCTCCCAGAAAATGACACAGGGCACTATACATCCCTCTAGCTTTGCCAGTAAAATAATCTAATTTGAAGGGCTCTGGTGTGTTAGGGCCTACTACAATTAAACCCCCTATCTTATTGAAACACTCTTTCAAAGGCCAAGTTCTGAAGTACTCCCTTTGATTCTTGTACACTTCTTTGAAATACCCAAAATCTATGTCATCCATCTGAACAGAAAGGTCACTCAACTTGAAAATGTCTCTTATCTCATCAGATGTGACATTCAATAATATGTTTCCACCTGTATCTCTAAAAATCCTAGAAACCTTATCATAAGTTTTGGCAATTGTGATCAACAAATCTGTGTCCATAAACACTCTAGGAACTATCAATTTTCCTACATTCAGATCCCATATGTTACAGTCTAGGATAGGAGCATTCCTTTGGCTAAAAGCAATTCAGAACAGACTAAGACCATTTATACTAACCTTGGCATCCTTATCCCATTTTCCCAGATCACATAAACCCTCCCCGACTCTAAAACAAGGACTTACAGGCACCATTTGTGATGCAAGAGCATCTTGCATCACAAAATAAAAAGGGGGCATGATAACAAAAAAAAAAGGAGAAAAAAAAAAAGAAAAAAAAAAGTTATTTCATTTTTCAAGGTGCATAGGTGGAATAAAA
>MU228088.1:1340148-1366518 GCA_018584345.1 Thuja plicata | reverse complement strand
TACCTTATTAATACTAATCTCTTACCTAAATGTTTAGAGGAAAGTGGTACAAAGGATAATAGATATTTATAAAATCAATATGATCTAATGGCATCAATTGATAAAAGGAATAATGATGTTAGACAATCAACTTATGTTTAATGAAAGAAACAAGTTAGCGAAATTTACCTTGGTGCATTAAAATTAATGTAGATATTTTAACCTCATAATTAAATGGATATCTTATGCATGTAAATATTTTAGATAATGTTGCTTTAGTAGTGATGTTAGGGAACCTGTGAGGACTTAAGTTGAATAAATCTTGCATTCAAGTTGTAGAAAAGTATTTTTTTTATTTTAGAGATATGAAGTACAATGATTAATATTATTCTAGTTAAACAAAAAAAAAATATTACTTGCATCTTATAGATATTTTATGTATTGTCCTCTCGGGTTTCCTAGCAAGGCACTACACCATATTCCAAGGCTTTAATCATAACCTTCTCCAAATGATTACAGTGATCTTCTACTTTTTTTTAAAAGGCTGTCAAATCATCCTGGTAAACTACCATAAGAACATCTATGAGATCCTTAAAGGCTACGTCCATGGCTCTCTAAAAAGTCGCACCAGCATTTTTTAGACCAAAAGGCATGCAGGCATACACATAAGTACGCAAAGGAGTTGTAAATGTTGTCTTTAATTGTTCAGATTCTTTGACCAGAACCTGATTGTACCCTGAGAACCCATTCATCACAGACAACATATCACATCTAGTGACCTTGTGTAATATAGCCTCCATATTAGGTAATCCATAGTTGTCTTTTAGTGAGGCTACATTCAGGTTTCTAAAGTCAACACATAATATTATGTCCCCATTCTTATTTCTCATAGGGACCACATTAGAAACCCAAGATGAATGTCTGATGGGTAGAATTATGCCTGCATCCCTCAATTTCATCAATTCCATCTGCATTTTAGTAGCCAATAGTGGATTGATAGGTCTTTATTTTTGCCTAAATGGTTTCACATCTTCTTTAAGTGGGATGTCATGCTGGACCAAGTCTTTTATATAGGCTTTCAAATCCTCATAAGACCAGGAAAAAACATGTTTATACTTTTTCAGCAGCCTTATCAGATTCAATCTCACATTCCTATCCAGGTTTTTACCAATATAGACCAACTGAGGAGATGTTTCAGATCCTAGATTTATTTCTTCCAAATCTCCTACCTTTGCATTGGATTTATGGGACATATAATTATCATTTATACTAAACATGCCCTCCAATTCAACTAATCCTTTGGGAATATGATTAGTAGCTAGCTGAATAACTTCTTGATCAAAAATATATTCCCTACCATCCACAACTGCTACTAGAGATTCACAATCAATTTTCTGGCCATCGTATTGATCTATACATTGGATAAATCTAAGAATTTCATCATCGTCCTCAAACACTTGCCAATTATAGATATTATCAGGGACTGCTGGTCTATTTTTCACTTCTACCACAGATATGTCAGTAAGGGTAACATCATTGTTTTTAGCAAAACATTAGAAAGAAAGTCTGTCATTATGTTATTTGATTTTTCTACCCAAAGTATGTTAAAAGCATCAAAGAACTCTAACCTATCCCAGACTGCATATTTGTACAATTTTAGTCTATCATCTTTGGCAACATATTTTTCCCTTATCTGAGCTATGATCAATTGGGAATCTCCATGGATTTTCAAACATTTGATACCATGTTTAATGGCAATATCCATTCCCAATATTAAATCTTCATACTTAGTTGTGTTATTTGTATAATGAAAGGATAATAGGAAAGAGTATTTAAAGGTAATACCTAATGGGAATATGAATAGAACTCCTGCTCTTGATCCTTCTTTGGAGCATCCTCCATCAAAGTACATTTTCCACAGTCCATCTTGTTGCAACAACAACTCATCAACATTTGGACCAGCATTTCTTAATTGTGGCTTAATCTCCTTCACAACAAAGTTTTCCATGTCAATGTCTACACAACAATTCAATTGGTCAGGCATAACCATCTCCACCATGAAAGGTGAATGAGGTTCTCTGTAAAACTTGAACTCAGTACCATTTACAGGAATTTTTGCATAGGATAAGTCTAATTGTAGTCTTCCACCCACTACTGTTGCCCATTGTCTTGATAGAAGCATACCATAATGGGGCTTGGTATCTACAACAACTATGTCCATCGTGTAAGTAGCTTATGGGAAAGCATAAATTTTCACTTCAATGTCTTTCAATGTTCATATCACAGGAACCTCCCTATTATCCATTTCATAACAACTTCCAGCAGGGGTGATGACTTGAAGGCCCAATTCTTTCATGACATGATATGACATTATAGTTGCTGCAGCACCAGAATCTATCATGCAATTGTTTACTAAAAAATTATTACCATCAAAGTCATGTAAAATGGGTCAACAGACAATGGTTCCTGAGTAATTACATTTCCAATGCAGATATTGGAAATTTCTTTGCTTTTTTCTTTTCCTTTCAATTGTTCTTCTTTTTCCTTGACAGATGGACTTTCCTTTTTACCATTATTTTAAGTCAAGGATTTTTTCTCTTGTTTTGACATGGAGACATCATCTATCACTCTCAAAAGTGCTAATGCAGGTTCTTTATGCTCTTTTATTTTCAGCATCTCCATTAATGGTACTGAAACTTTCATCTGGGTCAAATCATGTTTCATATCAAACATGGTAATTCAAAGGATACATCCCATATCTTATTACTTTTTTAGCTTTATCATTGGCCACTTGCTCCTCTTTTGTTCTTTATTTTTCTTCTGATCAGAAGAAGGTTCTTCTTGTCTTACAGATTTCTTATCTTTGCTTTCCTTGACAGGAAAATCTGCAACATCTTGAGTGTATTTTTTTCTGATGTATGTAGGGGTAATTTTACCTTGAGTAGGCTCCACTCTCCTATTTATCAAATTGTATACATCCCTGGCTTGATTGATAGATGCGGAAGTCAAGGATCTCTTTTCTTCATTAGTAGAAACTATAAAATGAGAATGTGACTTGTCATTTCCTACTACATTTACAGTTTCTTATGACATAATATCAGCCTCATCATTTGAATTAGGAACTAAAGATTCCTGATACTCTAAGTATTTCCCCCTTGTAATGGGCATATCCCCAAAAGGATCATCTTTATTTGAAGACCATGGATAAGTTTTTTTCACTGTAAACAGGTTAATGGTAGGGCCTTATTGCCATGCACTTGTTTGTTCATCCCTTTAATCCATTTGTTCAGGTAAGGCCTAGGCTACCACACATTGATATGAGGAATGTGGCATGTTACAAGAAGCATGCCAAGGAGTGTTCTCAACATAATATGTATTGTTCCTTTTTATGGGATCAGGGGTTTCCTTGGATTTTTGGTTTTCTTTATCTTGAGAGACAGGCTTACCATTATTCCAATATGTTTTGTACGGGTAATCCCTCAAGTTAGGCTACCTATAAAATCTTTAGTTCATATATTTGTTATCATGGTAACCTCCCCTGTCATTTTTTTCCATTTTAGCAGCAAGGTCTTTTACTGCACTCACTAATTTATCCACTGTGTAATCTTCTTTGACATGTTTTCTAGTTGGTCCCTTTTCTTTCCAAAGTTTATTATCATCCCTTTTTCCCATTTTTCCTGATGCTCTCCTATTTCTTTCAATACCAATAGCTATTGTGTATGCATCTCTTAAGGTTTTTGGGTTTTTTTCTCTGAGAAGGTAAGACATTTTACCATCAGCAGCATTGAAATAGGTTGTCAAACACACTTCCTCATCTAACCTCGGGACTTGGAATAATTTATTCATGGCTTTTTGGAATCTATTGTTAAAGTCTGTCATACTCTCATTTGGGAATTTATTCAATTGTGTATTGTCATTGATGTTACACATGTATATACACTTATGTAGTGATGATACACAAATGTCTACATTCATACTGAGCACAGTTGGTGAATAGAATGAGTTTTTCTAGTGTTGACCAAGTTCAGTCGGGTATTGAAGAATTTTAGTGTTGACCGAGTCACTCGGGCATTTCAATCATGGTCGGGCATTCAGTGCCAGCCGACTAACAGTGATCTACATTCTATAATTAATTTATTATATGAGGCCTACTGAATTATGATTTATTACTTATTTAGAAGTATATTCAAGCTGACTTGATAGGGCTTATCATATATATGAAAGGTCAAGTTTGGATTGAATGAGTGCAAGAGTGTGTGCAAGAAGAAGTGTAGAATTCCTTGACATGAAGAGTGAAAGAAAAATCACATAGGATTCTAATTGAGTATAGATCACTCAGAGCTGCAATAGAATATCTGATCAACAAGGATCCAGTCATAATTAGAACAAAGATCTGAATCAGCAAAGACAGTTTCTTACACATACAATTCAATTCCTTGTTACTCTCTAACAATTGTAGCACTAATCTCAAATCTCTTAACAGAGTAAACTTAATAGTATTTTTGTAAATCCTCTCACAAGGTAGCATTTCTATGTTGAATTTTTGAAGACCTCTAACAAGGCCACTCCTCATAGGGTGATTAAATCCTTTAATAGGGTCACACCTAACAGTGTGTTATTGTAACCTCTAATAGAGTTGGCTTCTAACAAGGCTCACTTTAGAAGAGTGGAAAATAGTAACTAGTTACATTTGTGGTTTTTCCCATATTGGGTTTCCATGTTAAATCTTGGTTTCACCTGTGTATATGTTATTTATTTCATGCTTTATGTTTCTGCACTTAATCACTAAAGTATAATTGCATTGGATATTATAAAGATTTCTTTTACACCCCAATTACAGAAGAATATCTTAATTGGCCGAGTAACATTGTTAAAGTATTTAAGAAATCTAAGGGACAAAGGATTTGTTTATGGGTAACTGATTTACCCCTCCCCTCTTAGTTACTTATCTCATTTCCAACAATTGGTATCAGAGCTTCAAGTGCTTTCAAAGGAGGTTTCAAGACCTAAGCTAAAGATTAGATATGTCTTACAAAAGGGAGATCCCAAAGCTAAACAAAGACAACTTCCTAGCATGGAAAGAGCTGATGAAGCTACATCTATCTACTATCAAAGATGTTGGTTTGCAATTTTTGGAAAGAAAATATGTGGAACAAACAGGGACTATGACTATAGAACAGGTGATGGAAAAGAAGCTTCATAATATAATGATGATTTTTATAGCTTCTTCACTCAGCTACTCGGAATTTGATGAAGTCAAGGACTACCCTACAACCTATGATATGTGGAATAAATTACAGGATATTCATGGAGGAGATGCAAATGTAAAGAGAGCCAAAGTAGAAAGTCTAAGAGGACAATTTTACCAAATGAAAATGAAAGAAGGAGAATACATTACAAGATACAGTGAAAGAATCAAGAAGACTGTGAGTGCCATCAAAGCTACAGATGGAATTATTGAAGATACAACAGTGGTCAGTAAGGTACTAAGAAATTTACTTCCTATCTATGCTATTAGAGTTTTAGCTATTCAAGAGATGAGGTGCAATAAGGATATAACTCTAGATATATTAGTGGGAAGTCTTACAACTTTTGATCTGGACAACTTTGATGATTACTCTCCTAGCTCTAGCAATCTTGAGTCTGCATTCAAAGCTAAATTAAACCTTTTTAAGAAGGATAGATACTCTAAAGGGAAGCAGAATGAAAGTGACAGTGATGATGAATCTTATGATGAAGATATTGACATCATTGAAGCATTACTTGCAAGAAGAGCCACTAAAGGAAAATACAAAGGAAAAATACCATTGATTTGTTTTTCATGTAATGAGGTTGGTCGCATTTCTGCAAAGTGTCCGAAAAAAGAAGACAAAGATGATAAAAAGTTCAAAAAATTCAAAAACAAGAAATATTTCAAGAACTACAAAAGCTACAAGGATAAAGGTAAGAAGTCTTGTTATATTGCTAAAGATTATGACAGTGATGAAGAAGAAGATGAAATGGTTTATATTTCTATTAAGGGTGAGTCAAATGAAGAAGGTGAAGAGACAGAACTTTTCTCACACATCAATAAAAATGACACATGGATAATTGATAGTGTTTGTTCTCATCACATGACTGGTGATAAGAAAAAATTTGAACATCTTAAGCACTATGATGGTGGGAGTGTCAGTTTTGGGAATGATGAACATTGCCCTGTAAAAGGAAAAGGTTGCATTACTCTGAAAAAAAGGAATCAAATGTGATAATGCTTATTGGGTTGAAGGATTGAGGAGAAATCTACTCAGTGTAGCACAAATGAACAACATTGGCTTCAAGGTAGAATTCATGAATGGTAAGGCCAAGCTCCTAGATGGTAAAGGGAACCTAGTTAGAATTGGAAGGAAAACAAAAGGTAATCTATTCTATCTTGATCTCACTGAAGGTTCATGCTTTATTGCACAAGTAGAAGAAATTTGGTTATGGAATAAAAGGTTGTGTGATGTAAATTTTGATAATTTGGTAAACATAAGAAATAACAAGAGAGTTAGAGGTATTCCCATTTTGAATAAACTCGAGTTAGCAATATGCAAACAATGTCAAATTGGAAATATGAGAAAGACAAGTTTCAAAAGAAAGAATTACAATACTGATGAAGTCTTGGAATTGGTACATACTGACCTTTGTGGACCAATTGGAACAACAAGCTATACTGGAGAGAATTATTTTATTCTATTTGTTGATGATCATTCCAGAATGATGACTGTCATGTTTCTCAGAGAGAAATCAGAAGCTTTTCATAAATTCAAATGGTATCTTGCAAGAGTTGAAAAGGAAATAGGAAAGAAACTAAAATACCTAAGATCTGACAGAGGAGGAGAATTCATTTCTAATGAATTCAATGAATTTTGTAATGAGAGAGGAATCAAAAGATAGGTATCTGCCCCTGGTACACCACAACAAAATGGAATAGTATAAAGAAGAAATAGATCCATTATGAATTGTGCCAGAACCCTAATGATTGAAAAGAATGTTGCTGCCAAATACTAGAAGGAGGCCATCAGCACTACAGTCTTCACCTTGAACTGAGTTCTACTAAAGAAAGGTAGTAACCAGACACCTTTTGAATAATGGTATGGCTATAAACCTAATGTTCATTATTTTAAAGTATTTGGAAGTAGATGATACATCTTGAAGGAAACAAGAAATGGAAAGCTAGATGCAAAAATTGATGAAGGAATATTCCTAGGTTACTCATGTAAAAGAAAAGCATACAAATGTTTGAATATTACTACTCATAAAGTCATAGAAAGTGTACATGTCAAGATTGATGAGTTTATAGGAAAAATGTGAAGAGAAGATCAGTAAAGAGCCTGAACACTTCAGGAAATTTGTGTATCATAAACCTAATACTATACCTATGACTCAAGCAATGGTGATTGGACAATAGAACTGTCGACCAATAAATATACTAGCACAATCTGTCCAACCTGAGTTGCAAACTGTGCAACCCAAGCTGCTGGTAGCAGAGACTGAGTAACAGATAGAGGGAACAAAGTCACAGACAGAGGGAATCAAGTCACAAATAGAGGGAACCAAGTCTCGGATAAAGGAACCTGAGTCACAGACAGTGGAACCTGAGCATCAGACAGAAGAACAAGAAAGAATGTTTGAGAATGACAAACCTAGTGGATCTAGTCCAGAATCTAGACTGAAGGATCCAGTACTCTCAAAATATGTTAGAATGCATCATGCACCTGAGAAAATAATTGGAGATTAGAAAGAAGGTGTAATGACAAGGAATAAACTCAAAGGTACATGTTTACTAAATTAATTTGAACCTAGAATTGTTAAAGATGCATTGAATGATGAAAGTTGGATAGAGGCAATGAATGAAGAAATTGAGTAGATTGAGAAGAAAAAAACTTGGACCCTTATGCCTAGGCCAAAGGACAAGAATGTGATTGGAACCAAGTGGGTTTTTAGAAATAAGATGAATGAAAATGGTAAAGTTTCTAGAAACAAGGCCAGACTAGTTTGTAAAGGATATTCTCAAGAAGAGGGTATTGATTATGGAGAAAATTTTGCTCCTGTTGAAAGACATGAAGGAGTCAGAACTCTTCTGGCATATGTTGCACATAAAAGATACAAAGTATATCAAATGGATGTGAAAACTGCATTTCTGAATGGAATCCTAGAAGAAGAAGTCTATATTGAACAACCTGAAGGATTTGTTGATCCTAGCAGAAGGAATATGGTTTGCAAGCTACATAAAGCATTATATGGACTAAAGCAAGTGCCCAGAGCCTGGTATGAAAGAGTGCATAGCTATCTAGTAAGTAATGGCTTTCAAAGAAACAATGATAATAGTAGCTTGTACAGCAAAGAAGGACCACAAAACAAAATACTGTTAGCAGAGATATTTATTGATGACATATTATTCACTAGTTATGATGACCTAAAAAAGTATTCTCTGTAGCTATGAGTAAATAATTTTAGATGTCTATGTTTGGTGAGATCAAATTCTTTGTTGGATTACAAGTACATCAAATGAAGGCTGGTATTTGCATTACTCAATCAAAATATATCAAGGAGATACTTAAGAAATTTGGTATGGAAGATTCCAAACATGTTGGAACACCCATGTGCACTGGACAGAAATTGTCTAAGGATGGTGATTCAAAAGAGGTAGATCAGACCAAATACAGATCCATGATTGGAAAATTACAATATGTTGTTCACACCATACCTGATATTGCATTGGTAGTTGGTATTGTTGCAAGATTTTCAGCTAATCCTAGAGACAATCACCTAATGGCAATCAAAAGAATTATGAGATATCTGAAGGGTACTGAAGACTATGGTTTATGGTATAAGAAAGGTGGAAACTTTGATTTAAAGGAATTCACTGATGTTGATTAGGCTGGAAGTGTCAATCGACAGAAAAATCACCAATGGTGGAGCTTTCTTTCTTGGAAAGATGTTAGTGTCTTAGAATAGCAAGAAATAGAATTGTATCTCTCAATCTACAGTAGAGGCAGAATATGTTGTTGTAGTAGTGAACTGTTCAAACATCATATGGATCAAGCAGTTGTTGTCATGAATGAAGGAAGAAGTAAAAGAACTAGTTATTATCTACTATGACAACACCAGTTCCATTAACATTTCAAAGAATCCTGTGATGCAAACCAAAACCAAGCATATAGCAATAAAGTATCATTTTTTAAGGGAATTGGTACAGAATAAAGAAGTAAGGTTGGAATATGTGAATACCAAATATACTAAGATGACTAAGAGGCTACATCAACCTACACACTATCAGAAGATCAATCATGTTGATGCAAGTTGAGATATGGACTAAAATGAAATATCAGTATAAGAAGGTACTTATCTGAAACACACACAAGAGATATTTTTGGCTACTATAGAGTCATATTGTTGATGGAGAGAAGATTCAATGATAAATTTTTGTTTGGCATTGTTGTCAGAGGGAGAGAATAATTCAATGAAATATACATCAGGGAGAGAAATGAAATATCCATCACGAAGAAGAACATCAGTCAAAGGGAGAGAAAATATTAGATAATGAAGTTTCTACAAAGGGAGAGAAAGATCCAATGATGATGAAGAGAAATATATTTAATGAAATAACCATCCATCAAAGGGAGAGAATTGGAGCATATATTCTATAAGAAATGGAGAGACAAAAATTAGAAAATAGAACTGGTACACCTATCCATTGAAGGGATTGAAGAAAGGGAGAGCACATAGCAAGAATCAAATCTGAGCTAGAAGAGCTTATTGAGATTCACATATTTGAATTAATTATAGAAAAATAAGATTGGTATGTTATAGCATATCTTATACTGCATATTTCATAGTATGTTTCCATCAATGTCAAAGGGAGAGATTGATGAACTATAACTAATTAAATGTTTGAAGATGATAAGTTGATGATCACCGAGCTGCAAAAGTGAATGCAAGACATTAAATCAGTTAATGTATTGTATTGTCATTGATGTCAACTTGATATAATATGATTGTTCATACACATATTGTCATACACTTGAAGAGACTGAAGAGACAAAGTTTATGTGGTCGGTAAAACAAAAAAGTTATGTATACACTGAGTGATAGTAAACATCGATGGACAATGCACACCGACAGATAGTGAACACCGAGTAGTTCATAGTGTATACCAAGCACCGCAGTAACCAAGAAAGTGGTTACCAAGCATAATTGAAGTTGTCACAAAGCATAACTAAATTTTTTACCGAGACAACTAATGTCAATGACTAAGCTAACTGGAGTTGATGACCAATTAGAACTGAAGTTTAAGAACGACCAAACACTTAGCTGTCAAGAGCTATATTTAGAGAATGACTGATTGATTGGCTTATTTATAATGATTAGCTAAAATAAAGTATGGAAGATATTTAAAACCTAGTTATCAAGGAGAGATCTACAGAATAAAACTAAAGTAGAGCTTTATGGGATAAAGCAAAGAATGGCAATTTTTACAGATCAAGAAGTGATCTACGACAAAAAAAAGGAGATTGAGTAGCTAATCATGTCTATATAAAGAGACAAGGAATTCATTATGAAAAAGAGGAATGCTGAATATAATTCTAGTGAAGATAGAAGTCTTCATGTAGATCTGATCATACGGCTAAAGGACAGAGCCAAAGATTTCTGCAGACACCGATCAACAGAGCACAAAGCATTCATCAAGAAGAATAGAAGAAAGAAAGAGAGCAAAGGAATCGAAGAGCATATTGATCAGAGAGGTATTATTGGACTAACAATAGTTTTGAAAATCTACAAGTTAAAGTTGTATTTTGTACAGATCATTTACTGTATCAGTTTAACCATTGATTCAGAAAATCTCTTAACCGAGTGGGATTTAACAGTCCTTAATGTATTAAGATACTCAAGAGTATCAAAAGGTTTTCTTGTTGACAATATAGTGAGTTCTAGGTCAAAAGATAAACTGTTAGTTTTAAATCCTCTAACAAGGTCGCACTTAACAGTGTGTTTGTAACCTTTAACAGGGTTGGCTCTTCACCGAGCTCACTTCAGAAGAGTGAAAATTTTGGGTTACTGGTCCCAAGTGGTTTTTCCCTTAACAGGGTTTCCACATTAAAATTTATGTGTCAAATGTGTATTTCTTTAATTGCATTGATATTTTTCTTTACACATTATTGATACTGGATTGGTCGGTAAACACTAAGTTTATTTGGTGCTACTCGGTAAAGTCTATAAAAGATAAACGGTATATCTTACCGAGCAAGTTATATTTGTTAAAGTTATTTAAGGCATGCATCTTGATGTACTAAAGATAACTAGAGGATATTATATTTGAGATATAATTTTTGGTTAGATTTTTGGAATTATTTTTAAGGCCACTGATTCACCACCCCCACCCCCCAAGTTATTCTAACAACTATGACCTGGTACAGAGATTGTACAGACTGCACAAGTTTGAGCAATAAAAGTGGTAGTTTTATTGCAAATTTCTTGATTTTTGAATGTTTCAATGAGTCTAATTCATTAAAAAGACATTAATGTGTGTTGTAGAACCTCTGCAAATCTATTTTTTTCAATTCATTTTTATTGAGTTTGCATTGAAAGTCTCTGACTGTACCTTGACATATCATAGTTTTGCATTGGTTTAGAAGATTGGATTGAGATTCATCCCATTTTTGTAATTAGTGTGACTTGGGGATGAATCACACATGTGTATTATATATTTCTAACACTAAATATGCAAGGGAATACATAAGACATTGGAGATGATCCCCATGTGATGACAGTTGTAGGGTTAAGGAACAAGGAAATGCTTGCATAGCTATTGCATTAGCATATTGGGCCTCATGAGGAGAACTTCTTATGATTGGAAAACTTATTTATGATGAAAGGATGGTGAATCCACCTTTGTTTGTTTTGAGTTTCTCTTGGAGAGTCCAGATTGGAGAAGCCCTAGTTTTGAAGGGTTTAGGAGTCTAATTTGTGGCTTTTGATGTTCCCAAGGGTCTGAGACTAATTCCTTTAATATTTGGGTGTTTTAGGACATAATTAACCATTGCCCAAGAGAGGGAGTCTTTGGGTTAACTTTATAATCTAGTTCCTTTGCAATTTTGCCCTTTTTGTGTATTTTTGAGGTCTCAAAGTTGTAACAACGGGGTATGGTCCAAAAAAACCTACCTCTTTCTTTGCATATATTGTCAATATTAATAAAGGGTGTTTGAAAACCCCATTTTTTCGCTAAGTGGTTCAAAAAAAATTGGAGTTTTCAGTTTTGGAAGGTCGTTGATGTCCTAAAAACAATGAATTAGGTCTCCTAGCAAATTTCAAGAACTTTGTACATAATCCATAGAATCTGGCTCCATAATCAGTTGATTCCTTTTGAATTTGGTTGAATTATGTCTCTTGTGGCATTAGAAACCTTGAGTCAAGTTGTTGGGCTGAAATCTCATTTTGAGTTATTTTGGAAGGGTGTCCTTTACCTTGTATTTCCCTTATAAGTTTAATCCTTCCATTTGTCAAGAGCCCAATGTTAATATTGATAATAGAATGAAGAAATCTTGATTTTCATACCAATTTCATGTCTTCATCTCAGTTTTTGATAAATTTGTATCATTTATTTGTAGTTTTTTCCTTTGCTCAAGAGGTCTAAGTGTTTTGCGTCGATGAAAGTTGTGTTAATGGAATGAATCTTTTTTTATTTTGCATATATTGGTTGATTGATCATGTATTTTTAAATATGGTTACCATTTATCTTGAGTAAAGTTCACAGTGTTTCTTATAAAGTGATTATTTTTAGATTTGTTTCTCTGCACCTTGTCCTATCTTTTTCAGTTGCTTTCAATATCACCCTAACATTTTCTTGTGGGATATTTTATGTGTTAGAACCATTCAAACTATCAAGCCCCCTTGAAAAAAAAATTGTGTTCCCAACTACGATCATCCAACACCATCGTGGCCTGATAACTAGGTGCTTGGGAGGTAGGGGAACCCATTCCCTAGAACCCTCTTTTAGGCAGAGTTGTTTGATGCACTCATGCACTCAATGACATCTCATAAACTATTGTGTAACCCTACACAAGAGTTGCTTCAACACAGAGGTTGAGGGATTTGGCTCTACGACTACCGATTTGGAGCTTCCAAAGCTATTTCAATATATCATTCTCTTCTTACCCCTATTTGTGCTTCCACATTTGGTGTACCATGAACCCAAGCTTCCTTTTGGTATAGGCATGAAATATGATGGCAAAGATAGTGAGAAACAACTTTATGTGTTGAATACATTTGTTGTTAATTTCTAAAGGCATTCAACAAATCCATCATACATATCCTACAAATATGTCTCTTTGGAGGCATTCTGCAAATAATAGACATCAAACATTTTATGGGCCATGTAAAATAAAATTTCCCCAAATGATGATTTGAATATGCATTGTATCCCTCATTCTATGATACAATTTATCACTACATCTCTTAGTATAAATCCTTCATTCTTTGATGAATGGTCATACCCTATTCAAAACTACCTCATACACAAGTTGGGCATGGGCAATGTCATTTTAATATCACCCTATACTTGAATATTTCATTATCTTGAAAGTCTCAAAGAACATTTTACCAAATTTCACTATGCAAACCTTAGAAATGTTTCCCCTTCATCCTACAGCCCTGCACAATAACAAAGAAAAATCAAATCACATTGTGGGGGTGTGAGGTTCCTACCCTTCACACCCACACATTAGTGTGAGAAAAAATAAATGGGACCACGAGGGTGTGGGGTTCCTACCCTTCACACCCATACATTGACAAAAAAAATCAATAGGTCACTCTATGAGGGTGTAGGTTATATTCCTTTTGCACACACTTTTGAAATATTTCATTTTAAAACCTTGTTTCAGCTTGATTTGAGGGTCTCATGGAATTATTTACCAAAAATGCATCTTAAAACATATGGTTAATGATTAAGAGACTTCTTAGTACTACTTTTACTTTTGTTTCTATAAAATTAATAAAGGCCCACATCTTTTACCAAGTTTATCATATATTTATAAAAATTTATTTCACATCCCCCTTTGAAAATATTATTATATCATTATTTAAATCAATTTAATGATTTAACTAATAAAAATAATTTTGAATAACAGAGAATTTTAATTTTTCCCACCATGTTGGGTCCCCTTGTTGGCCTGGATAAAAAAATTGTTGACAAATCATTTGGCCCCTGGAACTGATTTGTGACCCCTTCCACTTGCATTTGAATAAAAACAAGAAGTCAAAGAATGCTTAAGTTTGACATTTAACCCTTTTATACACTACTCAAAACAAGGAAGTAGCCTCTAAAACCTCTCTTAAAAACTAATTATATTATATCACAAGACCCTGAGAATTGGCAAGCACAAAGATTCATATGCCTAGAATCACTCTACAAAGTAGATCAACATGACATTGCTTGAGGAGAAAAACCTTAATAGTCAATTTCAGTCACTTTGTTACTTTTGCAAATGAAGATACCAGAACCCTTCTGAAGGCCACTAGTAATGTATCTTGAAAAAATATCAAACTATACTCTAGGAAGCCACCACTAAAAATGATAGCAAATTTTGATATAGGGAAAACATGCGCCGAAATAATTTGTCCAAATCATTCTAGTTTGCTAGATATCAATAGTCAAAGTCAACCCTTTTAGCTTGGTAAAAATACCAAATGAAGTTCTGGGACCATAAATATTTGCACAAGTATAGTGAGATACTAGTCAAAAGCTATAAATTTATAAAAATGGTTACCCTATAGATGTAAAATTGTGCACACTAAAAATCTGAATAAATTGCACAAGGATTGACCTAAGAAAATATACCAAATGGGGTCTCTAGGTTTCTAAAATGGACAAAGGATTTCACTAATATGTTGGAAACACATGGGAGTGATCATTTTTTTATGATAATGAACTCATTGTAAAATGCGGGCCTTCAAATTATACCACTTTAACAAATTTGGAAATGTGCATGATGCAGATTTGTGTTAACCCCTCAAACTAAGTGCTTGAAAAATTGACCAAAAATTATCACAAAGGTTTTAACTCATCAAGTGAACTAAATGATAGTAGGTGAACACATTCAAATATCCATTTTATATTGAAAAACACTGGGAATCAAACTTATTCACTCTAAAAGTAGGCCCTTTTGACAAATTTTTTAGGGGGTACCTATATGCCTTACGTAATGCCCCGCCAGGGAACCCAGGAGAACTAACCTAAACATGCTACTAAGATAATAGGATAAAAAAAATTTAAATGTTTATAAACAATAATGTTAACAACGTGGAAGCAACACATGAGATAACATTACATACACATAAGTGCAACTCGACAAAGGTTACAAGTCTTGAGGGTTCCTTAACGTAGAATTACTTAAGAAAAATAGTCTACGAGAACAATTATAAAGAACTGACATAAAGGATACATTAACTGAATCCAATAACATACATCTCATATAATAAGACCACATATACATCTGAATCAGCATCCACTACACATGTCGTAGGGTATGCAATAATACATAACAATACAATACAATACATCGTCCAAGGATGTAAACCAATAAACACATACGGTATAAATATACAACTCATGAAACTTTACAAGCCTCCGGAAGAATAAGAAGATAGAAGAAGAAGAACTGCAAAAAGGATCATCCAAACATGAAGATGAACGTCAGGTCTCAATGGTAATAAGAATCACTACCACCCGACCACATGGAACCAAAGGTCCACTCCCACCATGCTGAGGAGATAGTAACAGGCCCACTCACATGGGTATACAACAAGAAGGAAAACATCAAGGGTATACAACCATCTTAAAGAAAAACATAGGAAGATCCTAGAAGCTCTCTAAATCACAATAAGGAGATTTACAGAATATCAGAGGTAACCGGCACACGTAGGATAACCTAAGTTGTATATAGGAAGGTGTCATCATGTACGTCTAACCCTTGAGTCTCGTCCTAGACATCTCTCAATGGATCCCGACACTCAAGTGACCATACACAACGTCATTGACCTCTCAAACAGACAAATCCACTAACCAAATTAGTATCTTATTAGATTATACTAATGCAGCCTAATAAATTATTATGTTATCACTTGTTACACTTACAATAAATTGTCCTAGCAGCCACTTGTGAGCTCCGGCAATTTATTGCAAGCCACATCCTACTATACAACTAGGTAACCTACCCTAGGTTCACAAAAGTACATCTTAAAGGTATATCACAAACCTCATTACTAATTCCTTCTCGTATAGGGATACACCCTCAGAGAATCACAAAGAATATCAAAACAAGATCATAACTTCTGAATTGGATACTTTCCCATACAAGAAACTATTGGTTCTCAATTAACTAATACCACATTAAGTACTATCACATGATCACATAAGACTAGTTGAGACAACTCAGGTTGGGTAAAAGATCGAGACTCAAAATTGATATCAATATCAACATGCACTGAAGCACATAAAATATCATAGCAACAGAAAACCCAAAACCTCTAGTTTACCTCCTGATAGCCAACTAATCCCAACAGACAACCGACACATAGCAGTATTGCAAACATGACAGAAACACACAATCTTCCCAATCAATCACTCAGAAGACACGTCATTGCATAATGAGTACAAACACAGAAAGGCAATAAATTTCAGTGATAAACTTATTTATAGTAACACTATGCAAATTAGCTTATCAGATAAAATTACTAAAAACAGTATAATTCAGTTTCCAACGAAAATGCACATTAAGCCTTTAAAGACTAGTTTATAACTTTCCCTCATCTAAATTAATCTAATTAATAATTACTAAAATTCAATTATAATTACAACTAAAATTATAGAAAATATCTATAAGCTTATAAAAGTGTTCAAGTTAGGATTCGCAACAAAGATTATTTTGAAAAGAACAAGATTACATAATCTAGTAAAATATCTCTAATCATTTTACTAACTTATTGTTCCTAAGTCCTTCGATCTCGATAACAACAAATCCTTAACAAAATTGATATCCTATTACCAGTAATAACAATCATAAAATGAATTAATCATTAATCTCTATTAATATTTATTTGCTAATTAAAATAATGGTGTTAATTGGATAAAATAGGATTAACACTCCTAGACAAATAAAACTTTAAGAATAATAAAGATAATTATTAAAAATTAAAGTTTCTAATAACATATGAAATATTCAATAATATAAATAATTATATTTATATTAATTAAAATATATATATATATAAACTAATTACAATAACTTAACATCTATATTAATTAAACAACCTTTAATTAATATAATCATAAAAAAATCTATCTTTTAATATATAAAAAATTAACTAACTTATATTTTATTTAATTAAAATAAAACTTGAAACTTAATATAAAACTTTAATATTAAATAAAGTTTCTTATTTAAAAAAAATAAAATAAAATAAACTAAGTTGGGGATGCCGAAAACCCCGTGGGCCCTGTGGTTTATCCCCCGCGGGTTACCCACCGCGGTCACCCCCACTGCCATTGCAGTGGTACCGCGGGTGGTACCCACGGCCCACTGCGTAAGAAGTGGTACCATGGTACCCCGCGGGCCCACTTCTTTAGTAGTGGGTGCCGCAACGATCCACGGGTGGTTGCAGGATGTGGTGGCCCCCGCCACCAAATAAAAATTTTATTTATTTTTAAACATTCCTCTTTTATTATTGTCTCCTTTTTTTAAAGAACTGTTAATATATATTTATTTATTTATTTATTTATTTATTTATTTATTTTATTATTTTACAATTTTCGTCCTATTAAATAGGACCTTTTTTTTTTTTACTTGTGAACTTCCAGCAAGGAATATTTATTTTTTTTAATTAATTTCAATAATAATAGAAATAATCTTTTCTTTTCAAGGATAAATTAACTTGAAGTTTAATTTCTAATATTAGGGGCATTTTCCCTCAAGCTATAGCCCAATCACAAAATAACTAGGGATTTTCTTTTGTCATGCACATTGATAATAACAAGAAACATCCTAAAACCCAATATTTTAATTCATTTTTCCAAGAAGAGTCTTCTTTTCCTTTAAACATGAAAATTAACCCATTGTTCTTGTTTTCATGCAGATTTAGCCAAGATCCAGGTAAGGCAACGTCTCCTCTTTCTAGGGTGATTTATTTATAGATCTGAGGGTTTGAAGACAATCTTCATCATTTCTCAATCAAAGAAGACATCTTTCCACAAATTGAAAACCCTAAGATAAATTTTGAAGACAGAATCATTCCAATTGAAAACCCTTATACCCATTTGCACGTAATACCATAAAATGAAACCCTTTATGCCCACAAGCACAGATCTGACATGAAAACATGAATGGAGACACCAAATTGATCCAAGAACACATTTTTCCAATTTTAAACAATAAACCACACAATGATAAATCAAGGAAGCTTCACATAAAGGATCCTAGCTTTTCAGATGCATAGAAGACAAGGATCTAAAAGCTAGGATTGACAAGAACAAGATCTTAGCTTTGTAACTGATGAGAGGAACAAACCCACAAATCCAAGCAAGAAGAATACACAAGTGCACCAAAAATGCTCTCAAGCTTCCCAAAATCAACCATCACCTGATTTTCCTTTCTCCCCTCATTGAACAACCTCTTAAATGGCTTTCAATCCAAGGATATAGAAAACCAAGCAATTAGGTTTTCAAAAAGTGAAAACCCTAAAGGGAAAATAAATTATCTAATTAATAATTAAAATAATTCCTTTATTTTCAATTTTCACTTAAAGCACATGCATAACTCAACTTTATAATATCAAAGCATAGTGTTAAATTGAAAATGCATGAGAGATAATTTCAATTAAATTAATCAATTAACCATGCAACTTAAAGCAATATTTAATAAATCAATTTTGCACTACTAATTACAATTAATTGAATTTAATATTTATTAGATCTCAATTATTTAAATCAAGAGAGTATAATTAAATATAGGCATTTAATTAATATTTAATTATTAAATAGCCATATATTTCATATATCAATGTTTTAACCTTATTAAAGGAGCAATGATTAATATTAATATTTTCCATAAATATTCATTAAATAAATCAATCCAAAAGCATCATTAAATCACTTGAAACCCATCTAAACACATAAACCACTGAAACAGACAAACAACTAAAATAGAAACCCAATACACACACAAATAGGCTCACAAATCCATGTCAATTGACAGATTCAAACACTAGGGTAGTTCATCATATTCTTGTCCAGTTCTAGGACAAAATAAGGGTTTAGGGTATGGATTTGGACCTCAATATTATCTCCGCTCTCTTACCATTGAGATACTGCAATAGGGCACACTCACTCCTGCCAATTTAGGAAAGACGTAGCCTAGTACCTGCAAACCTGTCATCACAAAGATGAGCATATATACATGCAATATAGCAAACAATGGTTGAGACTAGTTTATCGTGTGGATCTCGCCGAAGCAAGTAACTATGACTCTATTCCATACCATACCAAACACAACAAACAAAAATGTAAAACATCACAATGATCCATGTACATATAGATATAGGGTCAGTATTGTCAGAAAACCTTAATCAAAATGACTTCATAACATAAACATAACCAACATGAAATAATCACAAATCATATGCAAATAGATGATATAATATTAATAACAAGGGATCAATAGCATAATGAAAAGTAACGCATGAATATCCTTAAAATCACCTGAAATAACCAACAAAAACCTAAGAAGGCCTAAAAGAGATCAGAAACTGAGGCAAACAAGCAGACTAAGGGGTAGGTATTACATCCTCCTCCCCTAAAACTAAGCTTACTCCTGGAATCCAATAACAAAAAAAGTAAAGAATCAAAAGGATTCACACCATAGTGCTACACCCCATATTAATTAGGATCAAACAAGAAGATACACAAGCAGTCATCAAAAGAATATACGAATCACAACTGACACTCGTTAATACTTCAAGAAATAACTAATGCAAGTCAACTTAACTATCTTATTTTAAAATATGCATAACAAATCACAAAGAATAATATAATTCAAATTCAAGCATAAACCAAACATCTACTTAATCATTTATTCATCATCTACCATTTCTTAATTAAGTCTATATCTTTAATGCTTTCAAAAATAATGAAAAACATACATACTAAGCTTAATATAGAAGACACATATCCATGTTCTTATAGAACAAAAATTTGAATAGTTCATGCAACCTTACCTAATGCAACACTCACGCAAACACATAAATTACGTAAGGCATTTAGTTTTCACATACAACTACAGTGCAATCTCTTTGATGTCCTCCTTATACATACTATCAGAGGTCTACAAAGAACATGATAAAAACAATACTTATCATGAAACATGGTCAACATAAACAAACATTTGGAATAGCCACCATACAAGTCTAAGGAAAATCCCAAGTGGGAGAACTTCCAAAGTTCAACATTAAATAAAAAATGCATGCAATTCTGACATTAAATAAAATGTGACTAATGCCACAAAATAGACAAAAAAAAAAAGATTTGGGTGACTAATCCAGTTATAGGAAAAACTCAAAATAAATTAATGTTGACCACATACAACACAACAAGATATCAACCAACCAAAATGAATAATCAATATAAAAACATTTCACTTAACAAAGTGACTAGGAGTAGCCACACTCAAGGGAGTAGTCGCTTCATGACATCCAAGATCTTTCACGCTAGATGCGTTAGAGTATGCACACAACCACTAAAGGAAGACAATTGTTATATTTCTAACATCATCTTTATGCAACTTCATGCAACTATGAATTCTACTATGTTACTAACATTAATATTTAATCAATCCTTTGCAAAATGCTACAAATAGGTTAAGAGTTACAAGAGTTCCACTAAGGATGCAATGCATAATTTTATTTGGGGACTTAGGTCCTTTACCCAATTAATCTATAATAATAAGGTACAATTCCAAATCTGTTAATGCACCCCTAATGAGTGATATATATTTCTAAACAATGCACAATGTATTTAACAAACAAGAATTTACTTTACAATTTTCATAATCAATCATATTCCATCAGAGCTGATTACAACACTTATGAAATACAATTCATATAATTCAAACCAAGTCAATTCAATACAACATGCAAATATAATCATACACAATCACTAACATCACACTCAAGAGGCTAAGAAATAGGTCACTCAAGAACCACAATTCATTCAAGGGAAGAAAATCACGCACCAAGGAGTTCTTCAAACTAGAACTCAATCACCACAGCATATCACATACAACATACATCAACTATCATGCTATAATAGATGAGGCAGTCAAATGACTATCACCAAGTCTTCATACATACCAACCACACAAGATCAAAAGAAGAAAGTCATATACTCACTATCAAAACACTCCTATAGATTATTACGAACTTCATGAGCAACGACAAGACCAAGGACCCTAGATTTTTAGTCACAAATCCTAGCACAATTTGAGCCTCGGTAGGTATACGCCTATAACAACCAAACCAAACATCACTCCCAACTCAAGTGGGAAGAACCACATACAAGAATAAGAGATCATGAACAATGACTCTCAAGACACGAGGAGACATGTGCTAACATGCTCTACTAACCATTCTAATGGGCACACAATTTTCGCAAAGCTCCCAGTGTAGAAATGTGTGCTCTGATACCAAGTGTAATGCCCCACTGAGGAACCTAGGAGAACTAACCTAAACATGTTATTAAAATAACAGGATAAATTATTTTAAAATGTTTATAAACAATAATGTTAACAACGCGGAAGCAACACATTAGATAACATGTGACATACACATAAGTGCAACTCGACAAAGGTTACAAGTCTCGAGGGTTCCTTGACGTAGAATTACTTAAGACAAATAATCTATGAGAACAACTATAAAGATCTAACATAAAGGATACATCAACTAAATCCAATAACATACATCTCATATAATAAGACCACATATACATCTAAATCAACATCCTGCACATGTCACAGGGTATGCAATAATACATAACAATAAAATACAATACATCCTCCAAGGATGTCAACCAATAAACACATATGGTACAAATATACAACTCATGAAACTTTACAAGTCTCTGGAAGAATAAGAAGATAGAAGAAGAAGAACTGTAACAAGGATTATCCAAACATGAAGATGAATGTCGGGTCTCAATGGTAATAAGAATCACTACCACCCAGATACGTGGAACCAAAGGTCTACTCCCACCATGTTGAGGAGATAATAACAGGCCCACTCACACGGGTATACAACAAGAAGGAAAACATCAAGGGTATACAACCATCATAAAGAAAAACATAGGAAGATCCTAGAAGCTCTCTAAATCACAATAAGGAGATCTACAGAATACCAGAGGTAACTGACACACGTAGGATAACCTAAGCTATATATAGGAAGGTGTCATCATGTACGTCTAACCCTTGAGTCTTGTCCTAGAAATCTCTCAATGGTTCCCGACACTCAAGTGACCATACATGACGTCATTGACCTCTCAAACAGATGAAGCCACTAACCAGATTAATATCTTATTAGATTATACTAATGCAGCCTAATAAATTATTGTGTTATCACTTGTTACACTTACTTACAATAAATGATCCTAGCAGCCACTTGTGAGCTCCAGAAATTTATTGCAAGCCACCTCCTACTATACAAATAGGTAACCTACCCTAGGTTCACAAAAGTACATCTTAAAGGTATATCACAAACCTCATCACTAATTCCTACTCGTATAGGGATACACCCTCAAAGAATTACAAAGAATATCAAAACAAGATCATAACTTCTGAATTGGATACTTGCCCATACAAGAAACTATTGGTTCTCAATTAACCAATACCACATAAAGTACTATCACATGATCAAATAAGACTAGTTGAGACAACTCAGGTTGGGTAAAAGATCGAGACTCAAAATCGATATCAATATCAACATGCATTGAAGCACATAAAACATCATAGAAATAGAAAACCCAAAACCTCTGGTTTACCTCCTGATAGCCAACTAATCCCAACATAGAACCGACACATAGTAGTATCGCAAACAGGACAGAAACACACAATATTTCCAATCAGTCACTCAGAAGACACATCATCGCATAATAAGTACAAACACAGAAAGGCAATAAATTTTAGTGATAAACTTATTTATAGTAACACTATGCAAATTAGCTTATCAGATAAAATTACTAACAACAATATAATTCAGTTTCCAACGAAAATGCACATTAAGCCTTTAAAGACTAATTTATAAATTTCCCTCATATAAATTAATCTAATTAATAATTGCTAAAATTCAATTATAATTACAAGTAAAATTATAGAAAATATCTATAAGCTTGTAAAAGCGTTCAAGTTAGGATTCACAACGGAGATTATTCCAAAAAGAACAAGATTATGTAATCTAGTAAAATATTTGTAATCATTTTACTAACTTATTGTTCCTATTTTACTAACTTATTGTTCCTAAGTCCTTTGATCTCGATAACAACAAATCCTTAACAAAATTGATATCCTATTACCAGTAATAACAATCATAAAATGAATTATGCTGGTACTAAAATGAGCTCTGACCTTTCATTTAATGATATACCAAGTCTTAAATCCTTGGGAAATTTTCATTTAAATGAGACTAGTAACCTTATAAAATATTTTAAAGACCCAAAACTGCATTCTGAGATGTGGCAACCTAGTAATAAAAGATCTAAGCCAGTTAAAGTCAAAATCTCTAGGGTTATTCTTGATACTCTGGGAACCAAAGCTTCCTATTCCAGATTGACATTGACAAAAATTAATCTTAGGAATGTTCACCCTGGTAAGATATGGGATTCTGTGGGCCTGCAACTTAACTCTTGCATTTGCCCCACATCTTATGATATATGTCTGAATTCTCATAATATTAAAGAGAATATTTGGGGTTCCCTGGACTTAAAAATTATCTCAGACCCTTATGTGCCCATAGGATTGGTAAAACCAAAATTTAGGATGTTGGAATGCTCAAAGGAGACTGAGGAGGATCCCTCTATGTCCTCCAAGGATTGGGTGGCAGCTGGATCCATTCAGGCATCTATTGAACAGGCTATGGCTCTATGTTCTCCTGCTCAAATTGAGAAAGATGTGGATACTATTATTCAATATATTGGTGATTCCCTCCCGGATGAACTTATTGACATATTTTTGGAGGATATTTGTGATGAAGAAGAACTTTCTCTTCAAATATCTCTTCTTATTAAAGGTATCCATGAAATGCAAGAGTTAGAGGACTATGAGGCAACAACAGACATGTTGGTTGACATTAGTAATTTAGAAGTTGGGGAACCCAAAACCTATGGAATTTCCCTTACACGGGATAGTAAAGCTTCCTCTAACTGTGGTCGAACCCTAAAAAAAGGGGTAGGAAATCCAAAGGGGAACATAGGAATAGAGATGGAGATACTTCAGGCCAAGTCAAAATTACTTCTCTCTTACATGCTGGGAAGGGGAAGGGCCTTCCCAAGGGGTTATGAATGTCTTAACTTGGAATGTTAGGAGCCTAAATGCCCCTAAAAAGCAGTGAATTCTCCAATGTTGCATTAATAATACTAAGGTAGACTTGCTTTTAATTCAAGAAACAAAAATGAGTAAGGAGGATGAACTTATCTTTAAAAGAAAACTAGGGGTTAGAAACTTAGAAGAATCACAAGAAATACGGGCTTCGAGAGGTCTAGAAATTATCTAGGATCCTAGATCTATCTCATTTTCTATTTTAGAAAAACACCAGAATTGGATGGCAGGCTAGGTTAGAAACTTTAGGAATAATTTATTTTTCAACCTCATAAATGTTTACGACCCTACACAAACAAAGGACAAGCTTAAAATATGGTTGGAAATCGAGACCTTTCTCGGTTCTTACCCCAACCATATTAGCCTGATTGGTGGGGACTTTAATACTATTACTAATCTTTCTAAGAAGAGGGGAGGTATTTCTAAATTGCCTCAAGCAGCTATGGATCTCACAGATTGGATTTCTAGAAACTCTTTACTTGAAATTCATACTGAAGATAATGCCTTTACTTGGAATAATAGAAGGAAGGACTTCTGCAACATTGCAGAAAAATTAGACAAATTGTTTCTTTCTAGATGTCTTAGTAATATCAATGCAACTTTCTGTGCTAATATTCTTCCCATTTCTAGTTCAGATCATTACCCTGTCCAACTACAAATCTTAACAAATTCTAGACCAAAGCATTGCCCCTTTAAATTTGAACAAATATGGTTTCAAGATGATAACATCCTTAATCTTATTAAACAATGGTGGGAAGAAGCACAAGTCTCAGGCTCAAAAATGTATAGTTTTCAATAAACTCAAAATAATTAAAAGAAAGTTGTTAGAATGGAACTTTGAGAAATTTGATAATATATTTGAAAAAAACTTGTCCTGGAAGAAAAGATGAAGGATCTTAACTCATAGATCATTAGCTTAGGGATGGATGAAAAAATTTATATGGAAGAAAAAAAAAGTTACCATCTGAATATGAGGATGTGTTGTCAAAGGAAGAGATTTTTTGGCGACAAAAATATAGAGAATCTTCGTTAGAAGCAGGAGATAAAATACTAAATTCTTTCACAATAGCACGAAATAGAGAAGAGTTACCAATAAAATAATAGCTTTGAAAACTGAGGATGGGAATTCTCTCCAGCATCCTAAAGAGATTGCGGAAGAAACCATTAAACACTTTAAGGATATTTTAAATAATCTAGGCTCGTCCAATCTGTGTGAGCAACAAAAAATGCTTAAACATATTCCAAAATTAATAACACCCCAGATCAATAAAGCTTTATTAGAAAAGTTCACTATTAAGGAAGTGAAGGAGGCTCTATTGCAAATGGATCCTGACAAATCTGAGGGTCCTGATAGTTTCTCAGCTGAATTTTATTAGAAATGTTGGGATTTCATAGGCCGAGAGGTCACAGAAGCTCTAGAAGGGGTTAGGAATTCAGGGAAAATTTTGAAAGAAGTAAATAATACCTTTTTAACTTTAATCCCAAAAAAATCCAAACCAGAAAACCTTAATGATTTTAGACCAATAGAACTCTGCAACACCTTATATAAATTATTGTCCAAAACATTAACCATTAGGCTCCAAAAACTCCTGCTTGTTTTGATAATGGAGGAACATACTGTTAGAGTAATTTAGTAATTACTCTTTTGTGCTTAAGTTATACTTAGGCAACTTTCTATTTTCTGAGAGTTTCCTTTTTAGGGCTTCGGTATCCTTTATAAGGAATCACCGCTTAGTTTTCTTTA
>MU228088.1:1324230-1338164 GCA_018584345.1 Thuja plicata | reverse complement strand
GTGCTTAAGTTATACTTAGGCAACTTTCTATTTTCTGAGAGTTTCCTTTTTAGGGCTTCGGTATCCTTTATAAGGAATCACCGCTTAGTTTTCTTTATAGAGTTTTTACATCAGTTTGTAAATCATAGAAACATATTATCAATATATTGGTTTCTTGAGCACATGATGTCTCTGGATTTTTGGCCTCCATAGATCCTTCTATCTTCTGTCTTTTGCTTCTGTTTATGTAATAGCTATGCATGCAGGTGTTCTTGGGAAGATTGCAGTTTAGCAATCCTAACACATACGGGCTTTGTCCCCAGGAGATCAATTTATGATGGGATTATTATTGCCCAGGAAGCCATACATTCGGTTCAAAAAAACAAGTCTCTTAGCATGTTGATCAAACTAAATATCAAAAAATCTTATGATAAAGTAGATTGGCGATTCCTTTGCAAATGTCTAGAAGCCTTTGGGTTTGCAAAAAGTTGGATCAAGCTCATATTTGAATGTATATCTACTCCTATGATTTCTGTCTTAGTAAATGGAACTTCGGAAGGGTTTTTTGAGATCTCAAGGGGAATTAGACAAGGGGATCTGATGTCCCCATATCTCTTTACTATTATGGCAAAAGCTTTAGGACGGACTATTCATCCAAGGTAAAGGGAAGGTGTACTTAAAGGTATTACTATATCGAGTAATCTGGATCCAACTACCCATCAACAATTTGTTGATGACACTATGTTATATGGGGCTAGTGAGGTAGATGAAGCAAAAATCTTTAAACAGACCTTAGACTTGTACAATGCAGCCACTAGGAAAGAAATCAATGAGGTTAAATATGAAGTCTTCTTCTTTAACACTTCTAATATTATAGCTAAACAGATCTATAAAATTCTAAAGTTTACTCAGGGAGTTCTTCCCTGTAAATATCTTGGTCTTCCTTTAAATAAGGGATCTAGGACTACCTCTCTTTGGAATCCAATAATTTAAACGATTAAAAATAAAATGTGTTCTTGGAAAGGAAGGTGGTTGTCCTCTGCCAGTAGAGCCACTTTGGTTAAATCTATCTTAGCTGCTATGCCTACTTACCAGCTAGCTTGCATTAACCTCCCTAATAATAAAAAATTAGAACTAAACAAACATTTAAGGAATTTCTTTTGGCAAGGAACTAGTGAAGATAATAAATATCCCCTAATTGCTTGGGACAAAGTATGTTTTCCAAAAGATGAAGGTGGAGCGGGCATAAAAAACATTGGAGATCAAGGCAAAGAATTAGGTGCAAAACTGGTTTGGCGACTCTATAAAAACCCCCAAGCCAAATGGGCAAAAAATCTAATATCCAAATATCTTGTAGATAATAATCCTATGAATATTTTTAGAGAAAAAAACCCTCCTAGAGGATCTCACATTTGGAATTTTATGCTAGAATGTCGCTTCATTATTTGCAGCCGCCTTACTTGGAACCTAGGAATAGGGGAGGAAGCCCTCTTTTGATTCCTGGGGTGGGTACGAGGCATTGGACAAGACCTTGTACAATAGATCCAAACCCTTTTTAGAATCATCCCTTGGTAAAGTTGTCAAAGAGTATATCAGGGAATCTTCTAATGGCATAGGATGGGAGTGGAAGGACTTCTCTCAGCTTAACCTTCCTGGGGATGAGGCTAGACTTCTTACAGATGTACTTAAAAAGAGACATTTGGTTCTTAGTTGAAATAAAGACTCCTTGGTATGGGATGGGTCCAATAATGGGGAATACAACACGAAGGATGGTTATAAGGTTATAAAAAGTAAACAAATTAAACCTAAAACTAACTTACCAATCAAACTCTATTGGAATAAACACTGCCTACCTAAGGCAAGTTTGTGTAATTGGATATCCCTGCACCATAAATTACTCACAGCAGATAGATTTAAGAGAATGGGGTTTGAAGGACCTAGTAGGTGTCCCCTATGTGCAAAAGAAGAAGAAGACCTTAATCATATTTTATTGACCTATAACTATTCTCACCAGGTTTGGACTTGGTTAGCCTTTAGCCTGGGCTGGAAATCTACCTACCCCAACACCATCCTTGGGATGCTCCAAGCTTGGCCAGAAATCAAGAAAGGTAGTATCTATGCTAACCTTTGGATAACTGCTCCCTCTATCCTGATTTGGGAATTATGGAAAGAAAGGAATAGAAGAATCTTTAGGGATGAGAAAATGGAAGTGAGACAACTCATGAACAAAATTGAAGCTAGCATTATTGAATTCACCAACAACAAGAATAGGGGTCAGCAAAAGAGAGAAGCAAAGATTTCATATTGGGATGAGAAAATTAGAGGAAAGTGGGTTGGCCTAGTACTACCTCCCTTCCTAGGTCCAGGTGAAAAGAAAACTACTTCTAGAAGGGATTCTTGTGTCTGGATTCCGCCCCAACATGGTTGTTTTAAACTAAATTTTGATTGGGCATCTAGGGGCAACCCGGGTGTGGCTGGAATTTGATGTTGTGTTCATAATAGTGAGGGGAGAGAAATTGCAGTGTTGGCCTCTCCTATTGGACTGGAGACTAATAAATGGGCGGAAATGTTAGCCCTGTGTAAAGGTTTTGCAACGTGTAGGGATTTAGAAATCAAAAATCTGGAAATTGAGGGAGACTCGGCAATAATTGTGAATGCCCTTAGAATAGGATCTACACCTAATTGGAAGTTGAATGCGTTTCTTTCGGAAGCAACTTCTCTTAGCAAGGTTTTTTCCAAAATTGTAATCAATCATATATGTAGAGAGAGGGAAACAAAAGGGTTGATGGATTAGCTAATTTAGGAGCAGATGGATTCTTCCTACCCCCTAGTGCCTATCTAGCCTTGGCTTAGATTCCTTCTCTTAAAAAAAATTCTTGTATCTAGGAAGTTGGTATATTACTCTATCTCAATATAGTTTAAAGTAGGCAGGGACCAAGGATTAGATATCAAATTCTTACCTTGAATATAATTAATTTATAACTAATTGTTCTACTTGTTCTGTCCATAATATATAAGGTATATACACAAAGTGTGCTTTCAGGTAGGAATACAGGATTATATGTACAAATGGATGCTTGTATATATGTAAGTATGCATATATGTATGTATATACAAATGAGAGTATGTATATATGTATGTATATTTGTATTTATGTATCTATGTCAGTCTATTTGTATGTATGTAGGGACACATTTATTTAAACACACGCTTACAACTATAATGACTAGTCCCTTTGTATATGTATGCATTTCCCTTACAAGCTATACTATCTCTCCAAGAAAAGTATTAACCATTTATTTATTTATTTATTGTAGATTTTTAATCATGAAGGTTGGGATTCATATGTGTATGCACCCCAAAGAATTTCAAATGGGAACTAATTTCTATTTTCTTTGACTATTTTTGGTATGACGTTGTAGCAATGTGGATAGGACTAGTGTGCCCTTTTAGAAGCATGTAGATCCACTCAGCCTGCATTTAGGTACTTAGCATTTTTAAATAATAGGAATAAGTAATTAGGATACTAAGATTATACATTGGCAAGATAGACTCTGGTCTCCCCTTATTTTACTAAATATTATCATCTGAAGATAATAATTTTAAGAATGACATAAAAACTTACATATAATAAGAGATACAAACAGGAAAAATCATAATCATTTACGTATTTATATACCCAGTTTAGTACAAAAGTATTTAGACCCAATCATTAAACTCTTAGTTTAAATATAGTCAAAATAAATCCTTAACCCTACCTGAGATCGAAGTAAGGTTAAGCATGCTGCAGGGGCTTTAGATTATTAGTAATATAATATGATAAGTTTACACCCTAATGACGTATTTTCTTCTTCATTACTTGTCCTCTGCTTAGGTAATCCAAATTATTAGGATCAATCATTAAACAATAGGGTTCCAAGAATTAGATGAACTATCTAATTTTTATCTCTTTGGGCCTTGTCTGATAGTTTGAAGGCTTTACTCATCCTTTTGATGATTATGAGACACTTCAAACTAGAGTTGTCATTGTAATCATAACTTGGTTACTCGACTAATATTTTATCTGGGTTTGCAAATCCTTCCCGATTTATCTAAGCTTGTTAATTTATTCCTAGTCCTTTAAGTCCCATCTTGAGAGGTACCTTTCCCTAAACCAATAAGAATAAAACTGTGATATAAGATCAATTAAAAGAGATCATGCTAAGTTTTACTATATCTAGTGTATAGATATTATTAGCAAAGATTTAAAGAGGCATTAATACAAGAGAGGCATTAATTGGGACCATGACCCTTCAAACGTATAAGCTCAATTAAATTATTTTTTGAAGAGCTCGAGAGTGTAATTAGAGTAAGTAATTAATGATAAGAGTTAAGTAACCTGGATCATTAACTCTATATTAATGACCTGTTGTCATTCTCCTTCCTCATAGAAGTACTGGTTTAATTGTTAAGGAAACGAGTCTGTTTGAATATGGATTCAAGGCTGATAACCTTTGTGTTGGGTGATGTTCATGCCATGGCCTTTCGAGGGTCTATTAAACTAGAGTGCTGGAATAGGATTTTAAACCAACTCCCTGAGGCAGTGAGGCGTGCCATGGAGAATGCTTAGGGGATTGCCATTTTGACAATGAATTCACATTTTGAACTAATGGGTCAATTGTTGCAGGGTTCATAGCTCTGGCTTCCTATGCTAGATTTGGGAAAGAGGATATCATCAGGGTGGCTAAAGGCATTTTCATAACTGAGGTTCTGGGGGGACTGGAAAAAATGGTTTTTAGCATTAACCCTAATCTCACTATGCCTTGAATGGAGGTTATCATGAGGATAGAGATAGACAAGCTGATGGAGATTCCTAGCGGCCAGTTTGTACCCATGTTACTAATTAAGGATGAGTTTTGTTTTGATAAACATTGGTCTGAGATGAAACACAATATGGATTTCTTGTTTCGGGAGATGCTTAACACCAACAATGATAGGGATTGGATGCTAACATACTGGAAAGAGGAATGCTTCATCATCCCTGAAGTCCTAAAGAAAATGACAATGGAGGACTTCTGTATCATAGCACCATCAATAAAATGATGTTTGAAACAAATGGGAGACACGATTGAAGAGGATGATGCCATCATAATTGTCAAGAAGAACAAGGGAGAATGGAGTTGTGACTGGCTGCAAAAGGATTAGCGAAAGGGAATGGAGTTAACATTTTAGGCCCGGTATTATTAGCCTGGTTATAACTTTTTTGTATCTTTGGAATTTGTCTTATTATGTCCTCGTTAAAATTTCTATATGTTTTGTATAAATAGGCTTGGAAAGATATTAAGGAACATAGTTCTAGTCTATCTAGCTTGGGTAACGTATAGACTTTTACTATTTTAAAAGAAAAAATGGGAACAAAATTAGTACTGTAATCATTTTAATCAATAATATAGATAGTTAGCTAATAATATTTGTTTGATTTAGTTATATTTGTACAATGATGGGCTCATTTTACTTACACACATTAACTCTACTTATACTTTTGGGGCTTTGTAAATCAACTAGAATATCATAAATCTGGTGATAAAGGTTTTTGATCTTAAGAAAATGATATGCATATATATCTGCTTAGATTTCTGGCCCACATAATTGGCATTTACATCTATGCTAGAAACTATACTGGTTTTGGTATATCTTTAAATCCATAATCTAACGATTAAAAATTTATGTTTGATTGTTATCTTTAGCAATAGATAAGCTTTGTCTACTTTCAATCTCCTGCTTATTATAATGAGGCTCTGTAACTTGTACACTTCACTCTTTACTTCAAAGTTAAGTTAAATGAATTCGAACCCTATAAAATTATTTTCCTAAGTTTCCTTGTTTGCTTTTAGCCCACAGTCTAGCACTTTTAATCATACTTGAATAAAAAGAAACCATTATAAATAGGGTGTTAGTCCGATTCTTTTAGTCGGACTGATATCTATTTATCAATTCAAAGGGTTATGACTGTCATGACACTCAGGGACATCCATTATCAGTCACACACTAACACTCTAAATTAGGCACTAACTTTCATAGCAGAATAGACTTCTTATATAGGCAACTATATATTTGTTCTTCTCCAGAGTTATCCAGAGGCTTGATTTATGGCTTTAAACATACATTTTTACATCTACTCTACATGAATTTAACTGATCCTTACTTACTTCTAGTTACCCTCTTGCTGCTGTCATTAATGACATAAGCATTTAAAGCTTTTTCCTTCTATGTTCCTATCAAGACCCCTTTGCAGTTTTCAACCTTTCACATCATTTTTTTCAACCTAATCTAGAGCTTTAGAAAAACCTCAAATCTTTTTGTGTCAACCATGAAGTGGTTCTTCCAACCTCAGGACCGACTTTCTGGGTGACGTTTAGCCTTTTATGGCTCACAAAGAGGCGGGGCTTGGATTTCCTTGGCGCCCTTCCAAATCTCTCCTCCAAACTTTGACGCTCTATTTCCCTGGGTTCCTGGTATTCGCGAGTTTCATCCTTATGGTGTTTTGTATTATAGATTTAGGTTTGCCAAGGGATCTCTACACCTTCCAAGAGAGACCAGGTCTATTTATTATCCTCTTTTTGTGACTCTAGGAGCATATCCTTGGCTTACTAAGACTAGCTGCACTATGACTACTCCTATCAAAATAGTTTTCACTATTCCTCAGATAGCCTTCGACGGTGAGATCACTACCAAACGGCTTAAGTCTGTCCTTCTAAACTCCCAATCCATTGTCCTTAGAGCCATGTTTAGAATTTTAGGCCGATAAATCCTATCAAACTCAGATAGATACAGGGTCAATACGGAGATTCTTGCCATGTTCATTGCATCAGCTATTTATGTAAACCCTAGAAAAGAGGAGATTGGAAAACTTTGCTTGCAGATTTTCAAAAAGAAATATCTTGGTAACATCGATAAAATTATTCAAAATATAAAACCAAACTGCACCATTACTATGCCTAGGTTCTATGATCTTCCAGCTATTAATGGAAGGCCGGCCCCGACCATCCCCATTATGATTGTTGAAGATTTTCATGCGTTTGTTTCTATAGAACCAGTCATTCAGCAGAATCTTGAGTTCTTAATGACCTTCATGCATTTAAGGATCCCAACTAAGGGGAATTGGTTCTATTCCTACTGGCACAATGATGATGTGGGGGATATAGATAGGATTTTCTTTGATGATTCAGATTCTGAAGAAATGCTTGAGGTATGGTTGGATGAAGGAAATCCTCACAGAAATAAAAGACCTAGGATTGCTTCTCCAATTGATGGAGCCTCTAGGGTGGGTGAAGAGGAGGGTTGATCCCCTGGCCTTCCTGTTTATCTTGCTTTTTGTTAAAATTGATTGTTCGGCTTCTCTCTCCCTTGGTATTTAGAATTTGAAGTTCAATAATATGAGACCAAGTTGGTTAGTCTATTGTTATTGTATTTAATTCTTAATACTAAATTTTAGCTACTAATTACCCTTCAGATCCTTTGATTAAAATGTCAAGTTGTTCGTTAAGGATTGCAAGGATACCTATGTGAATTTTATGCTAAAAACTATCTTATTTCCATTTTTTGAATAGTAGTTATGTTTCTATCACTATTTAACCTATAAGGGGACCCTGGTAACTAATATGGAAATTTATCTGACCTTTTAAACACTATGGTAACATATCAGTATACAATTAAAAATATAAGTTAACATTATTGCTAGATTTAACATAAATGCTCATATGTTTCGAACCATCTCAGACATATTTCTATGAGTAGCCTATTTTGATAAACTTGATTATTTTGATCTTCCATCTTAACAAATGTACTTCTTATTAATTAGTTGCGCTAAATCATTGCTATATCTGGGTCTTTGATTTATTAGCATTTTGATGTTCCTTGTTAATCTGGTCTAAGTTTCCTCTGCTTAATAATTACCTTGACAAGCCGAATATCACTAAAATGGTCCTAAATCATCTAACACTTTTTAGATAAGCTTCGGTAAGGTATACCAGGTGGAATAATACTAACCTTTGGTAGTAATTTTGAAAGGATAAAGGTAAGTAAATTTCAGACTCTTCCCTATATTTGACTTAGCTTCAAAAAGTACCTTTAGCTTCTACAGGATGTTTCAATCTTCATATAACTTTATATAAATATATATATATTCACTCATATCTATTTATATACAACTACTTATGAATGTATTCCCAGTGATACATTCGGATTTTATTTCGCCCAGTATGAATTGAGCAGTGTCATTAAGCTTTAATCATAATAATTCTTGTTACACTCCTCAAAATGAAATCTCTTATAAGAATACTATAGGGAGAGCCTAGTATCCTTTGTATATCTTTCGTGTATTATTTGAATTAAAGGTTAGTTTACCTTGGGGATACACTCTTTAATCACATCTATAACATATACATATAAATTTTTATCTGTTTCCACTTGTATAGTCAGCGATTCATTTAGTTAATTATATTGTCCAATCTGCCCTTAACTAGGACCACATATTTTATCACATTATCTTTAGGCTCAATCCTTTAATTAGAGTTGTAAACAGGAATTTATCTAGGTAGGAAGTAGTATGTGTTTGTACCCTTTTTGTTACTTATAAGGGATGGGAAATTTCTACATTTGTAAACATTTTTTCTGGTAGTGGGTATTTCGTTATATTATGCTTCTCTGTGGCAAGGATAGCACTAGAAGGTAGCTTTAATCCATAATTTTTAATGTCATACTAATGATTATCAAGAGCATTAGCATGCTTCTCTAGATTTGTTCTGTGCATAGGAATAGCATTACACATTGGTGAAAGGTGTAGACAGGAGAAATCCAAAGGTTTGGGATGATTTTTTAAAGGAGTTTCATCAAATCAGTCGCGATTGAACCGATAAGTAATCCTGGGTATTTGATATTTGTCACACCTTTATGTAAATGAGAGTATGCCTTCATAGTGTTTTGTAATCATGGATAAATACTCTTATCTATAACTATTAATGAGGGAATGCCTTCATACTATTTGTAAATGAGGGAATGCCTTCATACTATCTGCAAATAAGGGAATGCCCTCATGTCTCAAATTTGTACTCTGTAATCTGGATCTATCCTCCCGGGCAAAACCGGAGGTTTTCTTCTCCATTCTTTCCTACCAGTGCCCGAAGTGAATGGATTCCTTTGTATTTTTCTAGAATTAATAAAATTTTGGCTTCGGCCTTTTACCGATCAAAAAAAAAATCATAAAATGAATTAATCATTAATCTCTATTAATATTTATTTGTTAATTAAAATAATGGTGCTAATTGGATAAAATAGGATTAACACTCCTAGACAAATAAAAATTTAAGAATAATAAAGATAATTATTAAAAATTAAAGTTTCTAATAACATATAAAATATTCAATAATATAAATAATCATATTTATATTAATTAAACAAAATATATATAAAAGCTAATTACAATAACTTAACATCTATATTAATTAAACAACCTTTAATTAATATAACTCATAAAAAAATCTATCTTTTAATAAAAATAAATTTAACTAACTTATATTTTATTTAATTAAAATAAAACATAAAACTTAATATAAAATTTTAATATTAAATAAATTTTCTTATTTAAAATAAAATAAAATAAACTAAGTTGGGGATGTCAAAAACCCTGTGGGCCCCGTGGTTTATCCCCCGCGGGTTACCCACCGCGGTCACCCCCACTGCCACTATAGTGGTACCGCGGGTGGTACCCACGGCCCACTGCACAAGCAGTGGTACTGTGGTACCCTGCGAGCCCACTGCCTTAGCAGTGGGTGTCGCGCTGATCCACGGGCGGCTGGGGGATGTGGTGGCCCCCGCCACCAAATAAAAATTTCATTTTTTTTTTAAACATTCCTCTTAATATTTATTTATTTATTTATTTATTTATTTTATAATTTCTGTCCTATTCCATAGGACTATATTTTTTTTATATTACTGGTGAACTTCCAGCAAGGGATATATTTTTTTTTTAATTAATTTCAATAATAATAGAAATAATCTTTTATTTTCAAGGATAAATTAACTTGAAGTTTAATTTCAAATATTAGGACATTTTCCCTCAAGCTATAGCCCAATCACAAAATAACTAGGGATTTTCCTTTGTCATGCACATTGATAATAACAAGAAACATCCTAAAACCCAATATTTTAATTCCTTTTTCCAAGAAGAGTCTTCTTTTCCTTTAAACATGAAAATTAACCCATTGTTCTTGTTTTCATGCAGATTTAGCCAAGAACCAGGTAAGGCAAGGTCTCCTCCTTCTAGGGTGATTTATTCACAGATTTGAGGGTTTGAAGACAATCTTCATCATTTCTCAATCAAAGAAGACATCTTTCCACAAATTGAAAACCCTAAGAGAAATTTTGAAGACAGAATCATTCCTATTGAAAACCCTTATACCCATTTGCACCTAATGCCATAAAACAAAACCCTTTATGCCCACAAGCACATATCTGACATGCAAACATGAATGGAGACACCAAATTGATCCAAGAACACATTTTCCTAATTTTAAACAATAAACCACACAATGATCAATCAATGAAGCTTCACACAAAGGATCCTAGCTTTTCAGATGCATAGAAGATAGGGATCTGAAAGCTAGGATTGACAAGAACAAGATCCTACCTTTGTAACGGATGACAGGAACAAACCCACAAATCCAAGCAAGAAGAATCCACAAGTGCACCAAAAATGCTCTCAAGCTTCCCAAAATCCACCATCACCTGATTTTCCTTTCTCCCCTCATTGAACAACCTCCAAAATGGCTTTCAATCCAAGGATATAGAAAATCAAGCAATTAGGTTTTCAAAAAGTGAAAACCCTAAAGGGAAAATAAATTATCTAATTAATAATTAATATAATTCCTTTATTTTCAATTTTCACTTAAAGCACATGCATAACTCAACTTTATATTATCAAAGCAAAGTGTTAAATTGAAAATGCATGAGAGATAATTTCAATTAAATTAATCAATTAACCATGCAACTTAAAGCAATATTTAATAAATCAATTTTGCACTACTAATTACAATTAATTGAATTTAATATTTATTAAATCGTAATTATTTAAATCAAGAATTAATAATTAAATCAATTAATTAAATACAGGCATTTAATTAATATTTAATTATTAAATAGCCATATATTTCATATATCAATGTTTTAACCTTTTTAAAGGAGCAATAATTGACATTAATATTTTCCATAAATATTCATTAAATAAATCAATCCAAAAGCATCATTAAATCACGTGAAACCCATCTAGGGTAGTCCATCAGATTCTTGTCCAATTCTAGGATAAAATAAGGGTTTAGGGTATGGATTTGGACCTCAATATTATCTCCCCTCTCTTACCATTGAGATACTGTGATAGGGCACGCTCACTCCTACCAATTCAGGGAAGATGTAGCCCGGTACCTACAAACCTGTCATCACAAAGATGAGCATATATACATGCAATATAGCAAACAATGGTTGATACTAGTTTATCATGTGGATCTCACTAAAGCAAGTAACTACGACTTTGTCCCATACCATACCAAACACAACAAACAAAAATGTAAAACATCACAATGATCCATGTGCATATAGATATAGGGTCAGTATTGTTAGAAAAATTTAATCAAAATGATTTCATAACATAAACATAAGCAACATGAAATAGTCACAAATCATATGCAAATAGATGATATAATACAACTAACAAGGGATCAATAGCATAATGAAAAGCAACGCTTGAATATCCTTAAAATCACCTAAAATAACCAACACAAACATAAGAAGGCCTAAAAGAGATCAGAAACTAATGCAGACAAGAAGACTAAGGGGTAGATATTACATCCTCCTCCCCTAAAACTAGGCTTACTCCTGGAAGCCAATAACAAAAAAAGTAAAGAATCAAAAGGATTCACACTATAGTGCTACACCCCATATTAATTAGGATCAAACAAGAAGATACACGAGCAATCATCAAAAGAATATACCAATCACGACTGATACTCATTAATACTTTAAGAAAGAACTAATGGAAGTCAACTTAACTATCTTATTTTAAAATATGCATAACAAGTCACAAAAAACAATATAATTCAAATTCAAGCATAAACTAAACATCTACTTAATCATTTATTCATCGTCTACCATTTCTTAATTAACTCTATTTCTTTAATGCTTTCAAAAATCATGAAAAACATACATACTAAGCTTAATATAGAAGACACATATCCATGTTCTTATAGAACAAAAATTTGAATAGTTCATGCAACCTTACCTAATGCAACACTCACGTAAACACATAAATTACATAAGGAATTTTGTTTTCACATACAACTACAGTGCAATCTTTGTGATGTCCTCCTTATACATACTATCAGAGGTCTACAAAGAATATGATAGAAACAATACTTATCATGAAACATGGTCATCATAAACAAACATTTGGAATAGCCACCATACAAGTCTAAGGAAAAGCCCAAGTGGGAGAACTTCCAAAGTTCAACATTAAATCAAAAATGCATGCAATTCTAACATTAAATAAAATGTGACTAACGCAACAAAATAGACAACAAAAAAGAGATTTGGGTGACTAATCCATTTATAAGAAAAACTCAAAAGAAATTAGTTTTGACAACATACAACACAAGAAGATTTCAATCAACCAAAATGAATAATCAATATAAAAACATTTCACATAACAAGGTGACTAGGAGTAACCACACTCAAGGGAGTATTCGCTTCACGACATCCAAGATCTTTCACGCTAGATGCGTTAGAGTATGCACACAACCACTAAAGGAAGATAATTGCTATATTTCTAACATCATCTTTATGCAACTTCATGCAATTATGAATTCTACTATGTTACTAACATTAATATTTAATCAATCCTTTGCAAAATGCTACAAATAGATTAAGAGTTACAAGAGTTCCACTAAGAGTTCAATGCATAATTTTATTTGGGGACTTAGGTCCTTTACCCAATTAATCTATAACAATAAGGTACAATTCCAAATCTATTAATGCACCCCTAATGAATGATATATTTCTAAACAATGCACAATGTATTTAACAAACAAGAATTTACTTTACAATTTTCATAATCAATCATATTCCATCAAAGCTAATTACAACACTCACGCAATACAATTCATATAATTCAAACCAAGTCAATTCAATACAACATGAAAATCTAATCATACACGATCAATAACATCACACTCAAGAGGCTAAGAAATAGGTCACTCAAGAACCACAATTCATTCAATGGAAGGAAATCACGCAACAAGGAGTTCTTCAAACTAGAACTCAATCACCATAGCATATCACATACAACATACATCAACTATCATGCTATAACAGACGAGGCAGTCAAATGACTATCACCAAGTCTTCATACATACCAACCACACAAGACCGAAAGAATAAAGTCATTTGCTCACTATCAAAACACTCATATAGATGATTATGAACTTCATGAGAAATGATGAGACCAGGGACCCTAGATTTTCAGTCACGGATCCTAGCACAATTCAAGCCTCAGTAGGTATCCACCTATAACAACCAAACCAAACATCACTCCCAAGTCAAGTCGGAAGAACCACATACAAGAATAAGAGATCATGAACAATGACTCTCAAGACACAAGGAGACATGTGCTAACATGCACTACTAACCATTCTAATGGGCACACAATTTTCCCAAAGCTCCCAGTGTAGAAACTTGTGCTCTGATACCAAGTTCAATTCCCTGGAAGGGAACCCAGGAGAACTAACCTAAACATGCTGCTAAGTGTTTAATGTCGAATGTGACCTCTCAATCCAACAAGAAACCCAACATAGTCCTTATTCAATCCATTTGATTTGCAGAGACAAACATGAATTGTTTGTTCTACAAATGATTGAGATGACTTGTTGCCT
>MU228088.1:1299090-1309915 GCA_018584345.1 Thuja plicata | reverse complement strand
AAGGCTTGGAAGAAGGTGGATGGAGAGATCACCAAAAGGGCACCTTGTAGCTTCAATCCTTCAATGGCCTCCAATGGATCTCCTCCATGAAAATGGATACTTGAATGGATGAATGCTTTCTTGAAATATTACTTGATTTCTTTCTTTAACTTCACTTGATAATGCTTGATCTCAATTAGGAATGCTTGATGATAATTCTCAATCTTGCTTCTTGATGGCTAGAAGACTTAGAGAAAATGAGAGAGAAAGCTTCTCTTTTATATGAAATTAGGGCACAATCTTTCAAGGAGGCCTACATAGGAGAATTAAATCCCATTAAATCCTTTACACCTAGGAGAGGACCTATATTAAATATAATTTAGGAATCAACACTTCGGAACCCAAAACAGCCAACCCAGGAGCGGAAAATACTTTTTGCAAAGGCCGACCTCCTGAAACTGCAAGACCCCAGGATCTAAACCCTAGGTCAAGGTTGAGGTTGAACCTAACCTAGGTTAGGGTCGAGGTCAACCTTGACCCTGAAGCCCAGAATCACCAGTCTGCCATCTAGAATGTAGAAATCAGGCCAAACAGGAGTGGAAAGAGGAACAGAACAGGGAGGAAGCCATGTCAAGATCAGGAACCCATTCAAGGTGCTTGTCATGACCCCAAACCACTTACTTAGAAGGATAAACATGTCTACAATGGAAGCACTTCCATTTTCTAACTATAAAAAGAGGTATGTAAGGAACTATAATTTAAAACTCTTATCTTACATCAGTTCCTAACATGAAATGTATAGAAGTCCATATATGCATATGTTAAGATGCACCAGGACATACTTTCAGGACAAAATGCCGAGATGATAAAATTGCACTATAGGTGTCGAGCATCAATCATGGACACTAAAGTTGAGTTCTTTAGTAAGTGTCAAGTTTTGTTGGCCAAGTAAATCTTGTAAAGGCCGAGTTTAGTGAGCCCAGTGGGATGCAAGTTGTGTTAAAGCTGAGGAAAGCTGGCTTGCACTAACCCAACGGGAAGAAAATTCAATGCTCACCTACCTTGACCTTTTGAAGCTTATAAAGGATGAACAGTCTACATTTCATTTTTACCTTGCAATTTTTACTATTTACGGAGCGATTGAAGTGATTTGCAGAATTGATCTTAACGGAGTTAGCAACGAAGATTTCATCAGCATGCCATCAGCAATCTTAAGGTGAACAGTGAATAGTGTGAAGCATTACTTACTGAGGTACTCTATTTTTCATCTCTCAAACCCTAATTTCAAAGATCATGGCTGCAAGTTCTTCAGCACCAACTAAGAGTATGGAGGCAGAACCAGAACAAATTCAGTTAATATGGAGTGAGGAATGTGAACCTCTCAACTTTTGAGCCATTCCTGAAAGTGTGATTCAGAGCAATTTAATAGGAGCCCTCTCATCCATTCCACCCAAGGTACTCATGATCCATGATGTTTGATCCTATTATATGGTTAAGATTGGAGAAGTAGGAGATAATGAATTGAGGAAATCCTACAGCAAATTGTGTGTAAATGGAGTTCTAAAGGCAGAATTCAAACATCTATCTGACAAAGGGTTAACTCATGCCCTATATTTTCCCCAAGGTTTCAAAGATGAATGGATTAAGGTTATCCTTATCTGAGTTCATGACATGTGCATTTGGTTGGATAATGGACCAGTCAAGATCACCAGAAGCATGATTCATCGAGTGACTGGATATCTGATAGTGAACGAAAAATAGACCATGAGGGATAATAGCAAAGAGGAAATTACATTGAACATAGGAGCAGTATGGAACAACAGAGGTATGACTATCTCTACAATTACTAACCTAGAACTTGACTTTGGAGTAAGGGTAATTTCACACAAATTCTATCAGTCCAGGAGATTGGATAGTGTTCCCTGTACAGTAGTTGATCAGGCGTGGAAAATTGTCAAGAAGAATCATACATATGATATTTCCAAGCTGCAACAAACACAATTAGCCAAGAACCTTGCATCAATCAAAAAGGCTAAGAGCTCATCATGTAATTTTGGTTCTTTACTAGCATGTATATTTTTCTACATTTAGGATACATTTCCTACACTGGGAAATATTGTTTGGAAAAAGGATAGACCCATTACAGTTCAGATTAGTGAATGTATAGAGAAACTAGGGAATAACTTCAATAGCATGATGGGGAGCTATTTTGTAGAATTCAAGAAGAGAATGAGATTAAGGACTAGGATTCCTAAGTCACTAGTGGAGAAGCACTATGAGGAAATCTATTTTCTAGTTGATACAGATATACTTATATCAAGGCAGTGACTCCTAGGATAACATGCTTAGAGCCATTTCCATATGAAATCAATGTTGATGAAGCATCAGCTTCCATCATTGCACTCCTAGCTGAGGCAATTGACACCATAGTAGAGAGATTTGGAAATCTTGATGAAGCTAAGGCTAAAATTTCTAGAAGTTTGAATGAAGGAACTATGGAGAGGAAAAGAAAGAAGATAGTGAAAAACCTAAAGAAAACGGTTGGCTTAGGCAGTGATGAAGAACCTAAAGATGCACCTCTACGCCTGGCCACTGGACAAGGTGAGGATATATCTATGAATGAGGAATTCAGTGCATCAGAAGAGGTTACTAAGAAAGCTAAGGGAAAGAAACCATCAATTGTTATAGTAACCAAGCCGAGCAGAGCCAAACCCAAAGTCACACCTCCTGCAAAAAATTGTCCAAGGACAAGAGCATCTAGTGTTATTTCCCTAGTAGAAGTGCAAACAAAAGTGTATGTTAAAAGGAAATTTGCAAAAAGTAGTTCTGGAAAGGAAGCAAAGGTTTCTCCTAAGGCTGAGCCAAGTAAGCCATCAAAGAGACCGAGAAGGAGATTAAATTTGGGGACAGATAGTGATGAGGAGGAAAAAGAAACTGATGAACCCAACAACATACCTAAAGCTCAATTCAAGAAACCAGCAAGTATTGATGAGTTATGTGATACTTAGAGGAATTCAGTAGGGTTAGCAAAATTTAAGTTCATTAAGTATGAAAAGTTGAAAATAGCAGATAGGCACAAAGTTTAGGAAGCACTCTTGGACATGATGAGTACTTTCAAATTGACTCCTACAGAGATAGGAAATCATGTGCTCGATGAACTTTATGATTTTCTGTCAAGCAAATGGGAATTTGCACTTGCCACTGAAAGACAGATCAGGGAAGGAACTCTAGCCAAGATAATATCTGAGTTAACTTCAAAACAACGAACCAAATTCATTGAGGATTATAAGAGTAGGTTTGTTCCTAAACTCAGAGGCTATGCTATTCTAAAGAATGATATAGAAGGTGTAGTACAGCAAAGCACAAGGATTTGGAAAGAGATCTTTGGACTAATTGTTCCAAAAGACAAGAAATCTAGTGAAGGGACATCTAAGCAAAAATCAAAAGAAGTTGAAGTGAAGACTACCCCTGAACCACAGATACTTAAAGATCAAATTGCAATAGAATAGGACAAGACCAAAGATGCATTGGATGCAACAAATTCTATTGATCTGACTGCAGATAGTCCTATGGATTATATAGTTGATGATCTAAGCAATTTGAATGTCGAGGAACAACAAATGCCAAGTGGAAAAGACATTGATTCACCTATTAAGGCAACTGATACTGAAGAAGAAAAGTCCACAGCATCTGATGAGATACTTGAAGTTGTCAATAATCATCAAAGTGAAGAGAAATAGAAAACAAATGAACAAGAGGTAACTTCATAGAATCTGCCTATTTTAGAAATTGTGAAAACAGTCTTAGATAGTGGAGTATGGATAAAGGATACTAGTGATAAGCCTAAAGAAGAAGAGGTAGCACAAGTGTTGGTTGATCTACCACACTCTGCATCATCCACTCCTACAGGTCCTAAAACTGGTGGTATGTCAAATCCACAGACATTATTGACAAAATTAAAGGAGGCATTGGATATAGACACTGCCAAAGGGAAAGATATTATGCTGCCGAGCATAAGTTCTCCAGAATTAAAGAAGAAGAAAATCATGAAGAAGAAGTCTCAGATTTTAGATGTAACACTAGATGAAGTCATTGTGATTCCACAATGGGATCCCAATGAGTTATCTTTTGAACAAATAGGGACTCTTCAAGAGTTACTTAAGAGGAAGAAGAGACAGGAAGAGATGAAGATAGAACAAAAGCAAAAGCAGGTGTTGCATGACATCAAAGACATATTTACAAAGGCTTTTGACTTAGAGGATGAAATGCCTCAAGCTCCAATCATTGATCAGCTAGTCACCATTGTGCAGAAGGTAACAGATGAGGACATAGACAGCAATGAGAAGCTTCTACAATGGTCCAGGAGAAGATTTGAGAGCAAATTTCTAGAGAAGATCTCAGAAGAAATTGCTACTAGATAGGTTGGACTTTGTGTTCTTGTAGAAACTTTAAAGAAAGTTATAGCCAATGTTTATTATTTGTATAGGAAATTATGTGATGTTGAATTTTTCACAAAGGATAATCTACAGCTTGTTGAGAACCTACAGTTAGATTTAAGATCAACTGGTACTACTTTAGGTAAAGATACTACTTCTAGTTCTTTACATCTTAACAAGTTGATAAATGCACAAAGGAGAATAGCTGAGCTTAAGGTTGAAGATGGTCGAATAAGGGTCAAACTGATAACTATTCACAAAATTTTGTTGCCTCACTTGGAGGTAATACAGAAGGAACTTTCAAAAGGTAAGGAGTTATCACAAAGCAATGCAAATCTATCGACTGCAGAAAGTTTAGGAAGTCTAGCTGCCGAGCTAGAAATAAAAATGGAAGTTATGAAGAGTGCAAAGGAAAGCTAGGATACTAAATTTGAATCCACTCTGCAACTTCATAAACAATTTTTGGATAAGTACAACTTAACTCCACCAGCAATCAGTGACAAAAATAAGGGCGAAGTTAGTAAAGAAGTTGGTAAGGAAGTATGAATGGATACATAATGATACATCAGTACAGTACAGGTACACTTGTATATAATTTTTGAAGGCATTGTAAACTTTTTGCATAAGTATATTCCTAGGGGGAGTACTTAGCGTACTTAGGCAATATTTTGATGAAATGTACAGAAGTAATGATAAGTGTTTTTGACACTAATATCAAAGGGGGATATTGTTAATCTCTAAGCTCTATTGATGATTAGTGACCAACACTTAGTCATTCAATTAGGTAGTTTTATTGGCTATCACTGTGGCCGAGCTAAAACTATGCAAGGCTGAGCAACATTGCCGAGTAATTTTCAGTTTGCCTAGTTACATTGCCGAGCCGAGTAGAGACAAGGATGTTAAATGCTGAGTAGGATAGTTTTTGTATACTTGTCAGGATTGATACAAACTTCAAGGATTAGTGATCCGGCCGACTCATATAAGCATTTTGGGCGGACTTGTGTATGCATTTAATATTCTTTTACTAAGTTAGTTATGCATTTAATTATTTTATCCTATGCATGACTCATTGTAAATATTTAATTGTTTTACCATCAAGGAATGGATATTGGATCTTGATGGTTGATCTAGATCTCGCTATCAGATTTGTATAGGTATATTAGATTGCTTTGAAACCCTATTTTGTGTGTGTAAGAGACAAAAGAACAATTGTCTAAGTGACTGCATTTTGAAGTGAAATGCACGGAGGGTTATTTTGTTCAAAAGCAGAGATCTAGCAGAGTAATAACACAGTGAACAGTACAGAAGAGAAATATCAGATTATGAGATTATAGAAGGTACTAAAAAGAGGAGATCCGTCATCAGCATTAGAGTGCACATTGAAGGATCAATACTTGATACATTATAATCATTGTATCAGGTGAAAATCTCTTAACAGAGTGGTTCTAGTAGACCTTTCTTAAATCTCCTAACAGAGTGCTTATTTCATTGTAAGTTTCAAATCCTTTCACATGGTAGATTGTAATGATCTTAAGCTCTTAACAGGGCAGACCTTTAACAGGGTAGATTACATTTTGTAATCAATATTTGTAACCTTAATAGGTACACTTTATTATTGCAATAGTGGAGAATTTTGTGGGTGTCATCCTCACCCCAGTTTTACCTATTTGGGTTTCTAGGTTACCAAGTTATTGTGTTATGCGTTATTTATTTCATTGCATGATTTCTATCTAAGATTACTTTAGATTCATATATGTATGGATGTGGATCAAGTTTACTTTAAGTGTTTAATTTTGAAGATCTGATTCACTCCCCCCCCCCCTCTCAGTATCTTTCTTTCCCATTATTTTATTTCCAACATAGTATTGTAAGAAAACCTTAATCAAAATGATTTCATAACATAAACATAACCAACATGAAATAATCACAAATCATATGCAAATAGATGATATAATACAACTAACAAGGGATCAATAGCATAATGAAAAGTAACAAATGAATATCCTTAAAATCACCTGAAATAACCAACACAAACATAAGAAGGCCTAAAAGAGATCAGAAACTGACGTAGACAAGCATACAAAGGGGTAGGTATTACATCCTCCTCCCCTAAAACTAGGCTTACTCCTAGAAGTCGATAACAAAAAAAGTAAAGAATCAAAAGGATTCACACCATAGTGCTACACCCCCTATTAATTAGGATCAAACAAGAAGATACATGAGCAATCATCAAAAGAATATACCAATCACAACTGTCACTCATTAATACTTCAAGAAAGAACTAATGCAAGTCAACTTAACTATCTTATTTTAAAATATGCATAACAAATCACAAAGAATAATATAATTCAAATTCAAGCATAAACCAGACATCTGCTTAATCATTTATTCATCGTCTACCATTTCTTAATTAACTCTATATCTTTAATGCTTTCAAAACTCATGAAAAACATACATACTAAGCTTAATATAGAAGACACATATCCATGTTCTTATAGAATAAAAATTTGAATAGTTCATGCAACCTTACCTAATGCAACACTCATGCAAACACATAAGTTACATAATGCATTTCATTTTCACATACAACTACAATGCAATCTATGTGATGTCCTCCCTTATACATACTATCAAAGCTCTACAAAGAACATGATAGAAACAATACTTATCATGAAACATGGTCAACATCAACACACATTTGGAATAGCCACCGTACAAGTCTAAGGAAAAGCCCACGTGGGAGAACTTCCAAAGTTCAACATTAAATCAAAAATACATGCAATTCCAACATTAAATAAAATGTGACTGACGCCACAAATTAAACAACAAAAAAGAGATTTGGGTGACTAATCCAGTTATAAGAAAAATTCAAAAGAAATTAATGTTGACCACATACAACACAACAAGATATCAATCAACCAAAATGAATAATCAATATAAAAACATTTCACATAACAAGGTGACTAGGAGTAGCCACACTCAAGGGAGTAGTCGCTTCACAACATCCAAGATCTTTCACACTAGATGCGTTAGAGTATGCACACAACCACTAAAGGAAGACAATTGTTATATTTCTAACATCATATTTATGAAACTTCATGCAATTATGAATTCTACTATGTTACTAACATTAATATTTAATCAATCCTTTGCAAAATGCTACAAATAGGTTAAGAGTTACAAGAGTTCCACTAAGGATGCAATGCACAATTTTATTTGGGGACTTAGGTCCTTTACCCAATTAATCTATAACAATAAGGTACAATTCCAAATCTGTTAATGCACCCCTAATGAATGATATATATTTCTAAACAATGTACAATGTATTTAACAAACAATAATTTACTTTACAATTTTCATAATCAATCATATTCCATCAGAGCTGATTACAACACTCACGCAATACAATTCATATAATTCAAACCAAGTTAGTTCAATACAACATGCAAATATAATCATACACAATCAATAACATCACACTCAAGAGGCTAAGAAATAGGTCACTCAAGAACCACAATTCATTCAAGGGAAGGAAATAACGCAACAAGGAGTTCTTCAAACTAGAACGCAATCACCACAACATATCACTTACAACACACATCAAATATCATGCTATAACAGATGAGGCAGTCAAATGACTATCACCAAGTCTTCATACATACCAACCACACAAGATCAAAAGAAGAAAGTCATCTTCTCACTATCAAAACACTCCTATAGATGATTATGAACTTCATGAGCAACGACGAGACCAGGGACCCTAGATTTTCAATCATAGATCCTAGCACAATTCGAGCCTCAGTAGGTATCCACCTATAAAAACCAAACCAAACATCACTCCCAACAATGAATCTCAAGACACGAGGAGACATGTGCCAACATGCACTACTAACCATTCTAATAGGCACACAATTTTCCCAAAGCTCCCAGTGTAGAAACATGTGCTCTGATACCAAGTGTAATGCCCCGCTAGGGAACCCAGGAGAACTAACCTAAACATGCTGCTAAGATAACAGTATAAAAAAAATTTAAAATGTTTATAAACAATAATGTTAACAATGCAGAAGCAACACATGAGATAACATGACATACACATAAGTGCAAATTGACAAAGGTTACAAGTCTCGAGGGTTCTTTGACATAGAATTACTTAAGCAAAATAATCTACGATAACAACTATAAAGAACTGACATAAGGGATGCATCAACTGAATCCAATAACATACATCTCATATAATAAGACCACATATACATTTGAATCAACATCCACTACACATGTCGCAGGGTATGCAATAATACATAACAATACAATACAATACATCGTCCAAGGATGTCAACCAATAAATACATATGGTACAAATATACAACTCATGAAACTGTACAAGTCTCCGGAAGAATAAGAAGATAGAAGAAGAAGAACAGCAACAAGGATCATCCAAACATGAAGACGAATGTCGGGTCTCAATGGTAATAAGAATCACTACCACCCAACCACGTGGAACCAAAGGTCCACTCCCACCATGCTAAGGAGGTAATAACAGGCCCACTCACATGGGTATACAACAAGAAGGAAAACATCAAGGGTATAAAACCATCATAAAGAAAAACATAGGAAGATCCTAGAAGCTCTCTAAATCACAATAAAGAGATCTGTAGAATACCAAAGGTAACTGAAACACATAGAATAACCTAAGATGTATATAGGAAGGTGTCATCATGTACATCTAACCCTTGATTTGATGACATGCAACTAATTGAATGTTTGATAATGTTAAGTTGAAGATGATGCAAGACATTAAATCAGTTAATGGTTTGTATTGTCATTGATGTCAACTTGATATCATCTGTACGGTCATGTACGTAATGTCAAAGAATTCAGAGAATCAATAGAATAGAGATTATGCTTTCAGCAATGCATAAAAGTCGAGTATTCACTAAGTGACAGACAACACCGACAAAGTGCACACCATTGGTAAAAGGCAAAGAACAAAAGTCATACTGATACCCGACGAGCAGAAGACAGTGTTGCCCGACGAAGCAAAATCCAATGATGCCCAATAGATGGAGAACCCAAAGCTAACTGGATTCACACCGATGGAACTGGGAGTTGTCACCGAAAACTAACTATAGAGTTGACTGACAGAACAGAGAGTTCAGAAAATGACAAAATATCTAGTTGGCAGAGCTTAAGGATAGACTTAACTGGTTGTTTTATTTGTTTTATTTGACCAGAGTTAAGTAATTGATTTAAAGAAGATTTTTATAGTTGGCAAGAAGATAACCACGAGATAAATCAGGATTTAAAGCTTTAAATCAAATTGGCTAGATTTTTTTTCATGCCAAGAATCAAGAATTAAGGAATATCATGTCTATATAAGAGACAAGAATAATTCATTTTCGTAAGCAATCACATACATGTGAAGGGGAGTGAATAGAAAGAGGATGCTGAAGAGAAACTGATGAAGGATAACTTCATACAGTCCTGATAAATCAAGTTGAAGGAGAGCTAAAGAATTCTACAGACACTGGCGAACAGTGAAGCACAGCATCACAAAGCAGAAAGTATGGAGCACAAGGAATTGAATTGATATATTGATCAGAGAGGTATTGTAATTAATAGATCTGAAACTCTACATTCATGTTGCATTAGAAATAGGTTATTGTGTTTCAGTTTAACCATTGAAGCATCAAGTCTCTTAACAGAGCAGGACTTAACAGTCTTCTATAATTGAGGTATATCCTAACAAATTGCCAAAAATTTTATCATGAAGATAGCATTGAGTGACCGATACCGACACACAGTCTAAGAAGGAGGCTGATGCAATTAGGTAGCACTAGATATGCCAGATACCTATAGTGCCCAGAGAGGTTGATCAATATTGGTAGCATATATATGCCAGATATCAAGTGATAGACTCATATTAAAATCCTCTAACAAAGTCACACTTAACAGTGTGTTTGTAACCTTTAACATGATTGGCTCCTAACAGGGCTCACTTCAGAAGAGTGAAAATTTGGGGTACCGGTCCCAATGGTTTTTCCCTTAATAGGGTTTCCATGTTAAAATCCATGTGTTATGTGTGTATGGCTTATTACTTTATTGTTTTACATTTCACATATGCATTTCTGGATTGATTGGTATACTCTACATATTTACTGAGTATCGATAAATAGTTTTACTGCTTATCAATTATCAAGGAGAATAAGGATAGACAAGGTAAACCAACAGATAGTTAAATCATTATTAATATTTCAAGGCATGCATCTTGTAGGGACTTAATAATCTGAGGTTTTTTGATTGGTGGTTAGTGATTAAAGGATAAATTTTTGAGGCCACTAATTCACCCCCCCCCCTCTTTGAATTATTACTAACAATTGGTATCAGAGCTTGTGTGCTTAGAAGGAAGGTTT
>MU228088.1:1278497-1295569 GCA_018584345.1 Thuja plicata | reverse complement strand
AGGAAGACAAGACAACAGAGGTAAATCAGACTTTGTATAGATCAATGATAGGAAAACTCATGTATGTTGTACACACTAGACCAGATATTGTACATGCAGTAGGAATTGTTGCTAGATTTTATGCTAAACCCAGGGAATCACATATGACTACTATGAAAATAATTCTAAGATATCTGAAGAATACTAAGGAATTTGGCTTATGGTATAGAAGAGAAGGAAAATTTGAACTAAAAGTGTTTATCGACGTTGATTGGGCTAGAAATCTTGATGACCGAAAGAGCACAACTGGAGGAGAATTATTTATGGGTGATAGACTTGTCACATGGATTAGAAAAAAGCAAGGATGCATCTCTCAGTCTACTGCAGAAGCAGAATATGTTGCTGCTGTTGCAAATTGCTCAAATATTGCATGGATAAAACAATTTCTAGAAGGTATGCATATGAAGATCTCAGAACCAGTGATTATCTATTGTGATAACACCAGTGTAATAAACATTTCCAAGAATCCAGTCATGCATGCAAATACTAAACACATTGCAATCAAGTATCATTATTTAAGAGAACAAGTTCAAGAAAAAGAGGTGATACTTGAGTATGTGCAATCTAAAGAACAAGTGGCCGATATCGTCACCAAGCCACTGCCCAAGGATACATTTGAGTACTTGAGAAAGAGACTAGGGGTCAAACCCTTGTCTACCAGTCAGTAAAGGACTGAAGGCTACATCAACCTATATATTATCAGAATATCATTCATGTTGATGCAAGCAAAAAGGATGAACTTCAAAGCTACATCTATATACAGAAAGGTATATATCATAACTGAGCACCAGAGCATATTGTTGTATTGCTGATGGATAAGGGAAATTCAAGGAATATATTATGGATAGAAAAAAAAATTTATTTGACATGAATGTCAGATATTTATAAAATATTTGTTTGGCATTGTTGTCAAAGGGAGAGAAAGTTTCCATATTATCACAGTCTATATTATCACAGTCTTCAGAAAAAGAAGAAAGATTATCCATTATCAGATTACCCCAAACAGGGAGAGATCATATCCATGGGGAGAGAATTTGTATGAAGGAATCATAAACAAAGGGAGAGTTGTTGACAAGAGATAGAGACATCAAAAAAGAAGAACAGTCAAAAGAGAGAAATTGACACAAGAAGAGAACACAACACAGAAAGCTACAAGAATCAAATCTAAGCTAACACTGAGCTTACCAGTGGTCAGACATTTTTATCGGTGATCAAAACAAATTGTTTGGTAATTTGATGAATCTCAACAATTGTATTTCATATTGTATTAGAAATAGTATAGTATGATAATATAGTATGTTTCCATCAATGCCAAAGGGAGAAATTGATGACATGTAACTGATTGAATGTTTGATAATGTTAAGTTGAAAATGATGCAAGACATTAAATCAGTTAATGGTTTGTATTTTTATTGATGTCAACTTGATATCATCTGTACAGTCATGTACATAATGCCAAATACTTTAGAGAATCAATGGAACAGAGATTATGCTTTCAGCAATGCATAAAAGTCAAGTATTCACTAAGTGACAGACAACACCGACGGAGTGCACACCATCGGTAAAAGGAAAAGAACAAAATTCATAGTGATACCCGGTGAGTAGAAGATAGTGTTTCCAATGATGCTCGATGGATGGAGATCCCAAATCTAACTAGAGTCACACCGATAGAGCTGGTAGTTGTCACCGACAACTAACTGCAGAGTTGACTGACAGAACAGAGAGTTCAGAAAATGACAAAATATCTAGCTAGCAGAGCTTAAGGATAGACTTAACTAGTTGTTTTATTTGTTTTATTCAACTAGATTTAAGTAATTGATTTAAAGAAGATTTGTACAGTTGGCAAGAAGATAACCACGAGATAAATCAGGAGTTAAAGCTTTAAATCAAGTTGGCTGGATTGTTTTTCACACCAAGAATCAAGAATTAAGGAATATCATGTCTATATAAGAGACAAGCATAATTCATTTTCATAGGAAATCACATACATGGGAAGGGGAGTGAATAGAAAGAGGATGCTGAAGAGAAATTGATGAAGGATAACTTCATAAAGTCTTGATCAATCAAGCTGAAGGAGAGCTAAATAATTCTGCAGACACCGACGAGCAGTGAAGCACAACATCACAGAGAAGAAAGTGTGGAGCACAAGGAATTGAATTGATATATTGATCAGAGAGGTATTGTACTTAAATAGATCTGAAAATCTGAAATTCAAGTTGCATTAGAAATAGGGCATTGTGTTTCAGTTTAACCATTGAAGCATCAAGTCTCTTAATAGAGCAGGACTTAACAGTCTTCTATAATTGAGGTATATCCTAACAAATTGCCAAAAAGTTTATCATGAAGATAGCATTGAGTGCCTGATACCGACACACAGTCTAAGAAGGAGGTTGATGCAGTTAGGTAGCACCAGATATGCCATATACCTATTGTGCCCAGAGAGGTTGATCAATATTGGTAGCATATATATGCCAGATATCAAGTGATAGACTCGTATTAAAATCCCCTAACAAGGTCGCACTTAACAATGTGTTTGTAACCTTTAATAGGGTTGGCTCCTAACAGGGCTCAATTCATAAGAGTGAAAATTTGGGGTACCGGTCCCAGTGGATTTTTCCTTAACAGGGTTTCCACGTTAAAATCCATGTATTATGTGTGTATGGCTTATTACTTTACTATTTTACATTTCACATATGCATTTCTGGATTGATTGGTATACTCTACATATTTACTGAGTATCGGTAAATAGTTTAACTGCTTATCATCGATTATCAAGGAGAATAAGGACAGACAAGGTAAACCAACGAACAGTTAAATCATTATTAATATTTCAAGACATGCATCTTGTAGGGACTTAATAATCTAAGGTTTGTTGATTGGTGGTTAGTGATTAAAGCATAAATTTTTGAGGCCACTGTTTCACCCGCCCTCCCCTCTCAGTTATTACTAACATGATTCTCATACTACAAATCTCTCAATGGATCCCGGCACTCAAGTGACCATACACAGCGTTATTGACCTCTCAAACAGATGAAGCCACTAACCATTTAAATATCTTATTAGATTATACTAATGCAGCCTATTAAATTATTATGTTATCACTTGTTACACTTACTTACAATAAATTAACGATCCTAGTAGCCACTTGTGAGCTCCAGAAATTTATTGCAATCCACCTCCTACTATACAACTAGGTAACCTGCCCTAGGTTCACAAAAGTACATCTTAAAGGTATATCACAAACCTCATCACTGATTCCTGGTCCTATAGGGATACACCCTCAGAGAATCACAAAGAATATCAAAACAAGATCAAAACTTCTGAATTGGATACTTGCCCATACAAGAAACTATTGGTTCTTAATTAACCAATACCACATAAAGTACTATCACATGATCATATAAGACTAGTTGAGACAACTCAGGTTGGGTAAAATATCAAGACTCAAAATCGATATCAATATCAACATGCACTGAAGCACATAAAACATCATAGAAACAGAAAACCCAAAACCTTTGGTTTACCTCTTGATAGCCAACTAATCCCAACAGACAACCGACACATAGTAGTATCGCAAATAGGACAAAAACACACAATCTTTCCAATCAGTCACTCAGAAGACACATCATCGCATAATGAGTACAAACACAGAAAGGCAATAAATTTTAGTGATAAACTTATTTATAGTAACACTATGCAAATTAGCTTATCAAATAAAATTACTAACAATAGTATAATTCAGTTTCCAACGAAAATGCACATTAAGCCTTTAAAGACTAATTTATAACTTTCCCTCATATAAATTAATCTAATTAATAATTATTAAAATTTAATTATAATTACAAGTAAAATTATAGAAAATATCTATAAGCTTATAAAAGCATTCAAGTTAGGATTCGCAACAGAGATTATTCTGAAAAGAACAAGATTACATAATCTAGTAAAATATCTCTAATCATTTTATTGTTCCTAAGTCCTTCGATCTCGATAACAACAAATCCTTAACAAAATTGATATCCTATTACCAGTACAAACAATCATAAAATTAATTAATCATTAATCTTTATTAATATTTATTTTCTAATTAAAATAATGGTGCTAATTGGATAAAATAGGATTAACACTCCTAAACAAATAAAACTTTAAGACAAATAAAGATAATTATTAAAAATTAAAGTTTCTAATAACATATAAAATATTCAATAATATAAATAATCATATTTATATTAATTAAAAAAAGTATATATAAAAACTAATTACAATAACTTAACATCTATATTAATTAAACAACCTTAAATTAATATAACTCATAAAAAAATCTATCTTTTAATAAAAATAAATTTAACTAACTTATATTTTATTTAACTAAAATAAAACTTAAAACTTTAATATTTAATAAAGTTTCTTATTTTAAAAAAAAATAAATAAATAAACTAAGTTGGGGATGTCGAAAACCCCTTGGGCCCCCGCGGGTTACCCACCGCGGTCACCCCCACTGCCACTATAGTGGTACCGCGGGTGGTACCCACGGCCCACTATGCAAGCAGTGGTATTGTGGTACCCCATGGGCCCACTGCTTTAGCAGTGGGTGCCGCATCGATCCACAGCTGGCTGGGGGATGTGGTGTCCCCCGCCACCAAATAAAAATTCCATTTTTTTTTTTAAACATTCCTCTTTTATTAATTTGTCTCTTTTTTTTAAAGAAATATTAATATATATATTTTTTATTATATATATTTATTTTATTTTTTTACAATTTATGTCCTATTAAATAGGACTATTTTTTTTTATTTTACTGGTGAACTTTCAGCAAGGGATATTTATTTTTTTAATTAATTTCAATAATAATAGAAATAATCTTTTCTTTTCAAGGATAAATTAACTTGAAGTTTAAGTTCTAATATTAGGGACATTTTCCCTCAAGCTATAGCCCAGTCATGAAATAACTAGGGATTTTCTTTTGTCATGCACATTGATAATAACATGAAACATCCTAAAACCCAATATTTTAATTCCTTTTTCCAAGAAGAGTCTTCTTTTCGTTTAAACATGAAAACTAACCCATTGTTCTTATTTTCATGCAGATTTAGCCAAGAACCAGGTAAGGCAAGGTCTCCTCTTTCTAGGGTGATTTATTCACAGATCTGAGGGTTTGAAGACAATCTTCATCATTTCTCAATCAAAGAAGACATCTTTCCACAAATTGAAAACCCTAAGAGAAATTTTGAAGACATAATCATTCCAATTAAAAACCCTTATACCCATTTGCACCTAATGCCATAAAATGAAACCCTTTATGCCCACAAGCACAGATCTAACATGCAAACATGAATGGAGACACCAAATTGATCCAAGAACACATTTTTCAAATTTTAAACAATAAACCACACAATGATCAATCAAGGAAGCTTCACACAAAGGATCCTAGCTTTTCAGATGCATAGAAGTCAGGGATCTGAAAGTTAGGATTGACAAGAACTAGATCCTACCTTTGTAATTGATGAGAGGAACAAACCCACAAATCCAAGCAAGAAGAATCCACAAGTGCACCAAAAATTCTCTCAAGCTTCCCCAAATCCACCATCACCTGATTTTCCTTTCTCCCCTCATTGAACAACCTCCAAAATGGCATTCAATCCAAGGATATAGAAAACCAGGAAATTAGGTTTTCAACAAGTGAAAACACTAAAGGGAAAATAAATTATCTAATTAATACTTAAAATAATTCCTTTATTTTCAATTTTCACTTAAAGCACATGCATAACTCAACTTTATAATATCAAAGCAAAGTGTTAAATTGAAAATGCATGAGAGATAATTTCAATTAAATTAATCAATTAACCATGCAACTTAAAGCAATATTTAATAAATCAATTTTGCACTACTAATTACAATTAATTGAATTTAATATTTATTAAATCTTAATTATTTAAATTAAGACTTAATAATTAAATCAATTAATTAAATATAGGCATTGTTAGGGTTTTTACTTGCAGGGCCTATGAAGGATGCTTGAATACTTAGACAACTCTATGACTCCTAATGCCTTTTAACATTCTGACTCAAGCAAGAGAAAAACAATAATTGATGAGGTTTTTGATAACACTAGGGATACCTGTTATCACCTCCTTCTTTTTGAGATCCATTGACTCAGGCAGGTTTTACCTATGACTGATTACAATTTTGACAATATTTTAGAGTGGATTGTACTTTATGTGCTAAATGCTCTATTTTAAATGGACATGTATATAACAATACAGACGACTATGACTATTCTGAGAAAAAGCTTGGCAATCCAAATCAATAGCTTAATGATAGCAGACAGCAACATAACTAGGAATTACATTCTTCTTTCCTTTTATAACTCTTACGAATCTAGGAGGAATAACCTATTCGATTTTCTCTTTAAGAAATCAACAAATTTCAACTATGATCCTCAAGAGCACAATTGATTTTACAAAATATTCTGAAAGTGATTCATTTAAATAGTTTTTGAATGCTTGGATGATGATGAATCACTTGACAAATTCTAGACCAGTGCCTATCCTTGGGCAATAGAGTCAAAATATATAAATCCACAGAGATGTATAAACAAGAATAATGTAGGATGCCTTACAACCTACATACAACTCAGATAAAGTGCCTTGCAAACTATCCTATCACTTCTACAATATTGTATCAAATCCTCAATCACTGCAGTGCTCTCTAAAACTACTCACAAAGTTTAATTCTCCCCTTAGAAGAAACTTGCAAATAATTAGATAGCTACCTAATAGCCAATATGTTTAACATGCCTTACAAATTAAACATAAAAGAGTGCATACAATAAGTAAAGAGACAACAACAATGTAGAATAAAGTTGCACTGTATTTTTATTCATATATTCTGCTTCAAGTACATATAAAGGCTAAAAGCTCAAAAAAAACACAGACTGAAATCTAAAAGTTTGTCTTACAATTATATTTCATCATTATTCAATTACAATTTTGATCCTATATATAGGTCCTTAACCATCTTGGAATCCTTTATTTTAGGATGCAACAAGCTTCAGATGGTTTAAGGAACCTAACCCTAAAAGTACAGAAAAGACAAAAGAAAAGAATGAAGAAGCGGTGGGAGGACAAAAATAGAGGATAAAAATCTGATACTCTTTGTCCTTCCTGGAATCTGGTGCCTTTGTCTGACAATGTTTAGGATAGCTTCTGGTATTTGCAGCAAGACTAAGTGACCACCATTACAGGCTAACTTACACTTATCTCCATAAATAGCTAACCTCCTAGTGCTCAATGATCAGGTGCCAAGTGTTCCCCTCTACTCTTCATCAAGGACTTCCTCCTCAATTTTAGGCTTCTTCTTCTCGGGCCTAGTCATCAGGTCCCATGTTGTCACCTCATCATCTGTAGGCCACTTGAAGTTTTGAGTGTTTTTTACCTGTGCCTTTTGCCTTCCCCACCTGACATCAGTGATTGTTTTAACATCCACTAGAAATTTATTGATGTCAGTTTCAGCTTTGAAATCCTCATCCAAAATCTTATTAAAGCCTTCTAAATCCAAATTAGATCCTAAAATGAATGCTTCATTACTAGGCATCTTGCTGTCAAATTCATTCTTCCAGGCCTCTAAGGCCTTTACCTGATCATCTTCTCCTTTAAAGGGAGCAACAAATTTGTTGAAATCTGAAGAAAAAAGGCTCAATTTAGCCTCTACTTGGTTCAACTTGCCTTTGAATAATGACAAGGCCACATTAACCTTTTTAATCTCATCTTCTACTTTTGTTACCACCTCAAGCAAATCTGATCTCAGGGGCTGCAAGGAAGAAATTTTCTCAAATAGTTGCACCCTAGGAGACCAATTAACAAAATAAGGGTTCAGAGTAGCAATGTACCCTATTGTCTCTGTGTGTAGGGTGGGCAACTTATTATATGCATTGAGGATGACATCTGTCTCATCCTTCAATATGTCAATCCTGTGTTGTAAAATGCATCTGAATGCATTTAAGGCTATTTCATTTTTCTTCTCTCCCATGTCATCCTTCTCAACCACCTCTTCTTATTTTTCTTTCTCCTCAATTTGCAAAGGCTGTTGTGAAGGCACATACACCACTGTAGTTTTCCCTTCTAATTGCTTCATTAACTTAGCAATCACCTGGTTTTGTTGGTGTATCTTGATATGGCACATCTCCCAGTCTTTGGCCAAGGCACTAGTCTCTTCTATCAAAATTCTACACTTATCAAACAATTGCTTTGTCTTGTCTTCATTTAAGTGTACCCAATGAGTCATGATCTAGGAAATCTCTAGATCCCCTATATTCTGTATTGACCAAACCATCTGATTGCCCACCATATTCTCCTGGATATTTACCAATTGGGGTTTCTGATCTTTTGGGCAAAGGCTCCACATGGAAAAAGCCTAAGACTTTGGGCTATACCCAAAACCCTTTATCATGTCTCCCATTTGTACTTCACTTGCCATTTTCAAGTCTGGCTACTTTCTTATCTAATCAATGACAAAAGCTGAGGCCAAGTCCCAGCCCTCAGCAAGCAATATGCCACTGTTTAACACCATCTACCTGGCCTCATCTGGTGAGATATCCTCACTATCAGGGTCATATGCCTGTAAAGCTAATAGGGCCTCATTTGTGACTATTTCTTCTCCATCAATCTTTAGTTGAGCCCTTATTTTCTCCTTATGCCACCTTAGAAAATCTTTAAATTTGTCAGTCTTGATGAAACTATCATCACTTAAAAATTGTTGCTGATGTATTAATCTTTCATCAATACATGACTTGAGAGGCAACTCAATATTCTCCTCTTCATCTAGTTGTTGCATCTTTCCTTGTCTAATTAATTTTCTTAGGTTATGGTCATATAACCTATTCCCAGGAATGAGAGTACTTACTTTATCCTTTTTCTTTTCCTGCTTAATAGTTGAAGGCTGACCTATGTCAAATTTTTTCCTTTTGGCTAAATGCTCCTCTACATCGTCTGGCTAGGAGACCTCTGTTAGGTCAATAATATGGCCCTCTTCTCCTTGCAACTATGGTGCCTCTACAACATCTTGTTTAGGCTGATCGTATTGAGGTGGACAGGCATAGTCACCATCACTACCACTCTCATATTTTGATTCTGAATGATCAGGCTCCTGAGCTCCTTTTTTATCTAAAACATTATCAAGTTGTTCACAAAGCACATAAAAATTATCAATAATGGCTTTGATCCTATCAAAATAAGGCAGATCAGGGTAGAAGCCTCCAAAAGCCAACCCATTTCTTCTTATTTGCTTTTCAAGATTCAGCAACTCCTGAATCCTTGCTCTCCTTGTTCTGATTTCATCTTCATCAAGAAGATTTCTTGATGCATCTTCTTCTATACACTCACAATGAACATTTGAATTAGTGATTGTGGGGTTCAAAAGCTTTCTAACTCCTGCCATAAAACCCTCATGATCAATATATCTATATGAGGCTGCCCCCATTCTGCAGCTCTCCAACCACTTGCTAACTGTGTCAATAGCACCTTTGCCAATAGTAAAATTAAAGATCTTAAATTGCCTATGGGTCAAGGTCCCCTTCCTGTGTGGCGCAAAATTCTCATTCTCTGTTAATAACAGCTGCCAGATAAATTCCATGGCAGCAACTCTTGATGGCACATGGTAGGGAAAGATATGGGGTGGATGAATACATCCATATACCCTGATCATGGTAAAGTTCTCTTCAAGAAATAAGTCTCCCCAGTTATGATCTCCCTCCCATTTGTCTACATAATCACAAGGCCTTAATAATTGTAGCACCTTGATTGGGAGCATGGTCTTGCTGATGCCCATGCTCTACATTATTGGATATACAATCCAGTTCTCAAACGCACAGTAGTTACAATCTTTGGATGTATAGTTCCAAATCCTAACCCAAAACTGAATGGGATTAGGCATGTCCTAGAAAATCCTCTAAGGATCCAAGTTTTTCACATCCATGATCCCAAAATTAAAATGTAAAAGGAGATGCATGAGGATGGAATAGTGGAAGAACCTAGGTTCTTTCTCCTTGGGATCCTTCATCTTCTTCTATGTTGCTAAAAAAACTTCATGCATTTTGTCAATGATGTATTGTATGTAATCATAGATGGTGCTAGAATGCACCTCTTGTAAGTCTAGCACCATCATCAAAACTCCAGCGTTTATCTTCTCAGCTCCTTCATCTATCCCTAGCACTCTACACAGGGCATAGGTGATATACTTAATATAAAAATGTAGGTCCTTGAACCAATAGGGTGTTGTCCCATGCATAGGAGTAAGATGGTTTCTAACCTCCTTGAACATATGCTTCTACAATTGTCCCCTAGCAATTCCAGGCTTTAACCTATATCTTTCTTCTTTCCTAGTAATATTATTTTTTGTGGACATAGTACTGTATAAGCCAAACACTTGCATAAATGAGTTTCTGTTCAGGATAAGCAGGGTAGTGCCATCATTTTTCTTAATTGTCTTGGACATGACATCATAGTGACTGGAAAGACCTAAGAATAGGTCTACATCTATATAGACATCAGGGACAATTAACCTAGCTAGACCACAAGTCTAAGGGTTTGATATTGGAATAGCCTTATCAGAATTGTTATAGAAGTAGTTGAAAAGAGAAAAACCTGTTGATCCTGGAGTGTGAGCATCTCTGATCTTTCAGTAATCATCTATAAGCACATTTACATTTTCCCTTTTGTTTTGCGTAGAACCTGGCAGTAATTTTAGAAATTCATCAAAATAATTCCTCTTCCCTTTAGCATCATCATCTATCTCGTCACTTCTCCCACTGGTAGAAGCCACACTGACTGCTCTACTCATCTTTTCTTTGTTTCAATCCTCTTTTCTTTACCGTTATTGAAGCAAATCTTCTCTCAAGACTCACTTCTCTTCTCTATGCACTGTTCCCAGCAATTCAAAACTTGACAATCAATTGAGTACTCTGCAACTTAACCAATTTCTTCTTTCAGCAAACAGAAAACCTAGCACTTCTTCATTCTATAATTTTGAATACAAGATAAGTTAAAAATGAACCTTCAATCAACTTTTTATGGTAACTGTTTCAAGTACATGGCTCATCATTTGAAAATCATCAATTATGTCTTCAATTCAGCATGCTGTGAAATTAATTGAAAACCTAGCCGTAGTTCATGAGTGTGATAGGAAATCAAATTCATATATGTGTATCTTCAGAAAAATCCTTATAAAATTCAAAGAAGGTGACATGCCTCTATGTGATTGGCTCTCCCTCAGACATCTCAGCTACCCTTTTCACACAGTAATCAATATCCTATATTGTCATTGGACACCAAATCATTCATTGTTGTCATGTCAGCAAATGCCACCTTTTCTAAAATTTCATATTGAGTGACTAGGCGACCGTGTATTATCTCCTTATCACTGACCCAACTTCATAACCCTTAATTCTTTTGGAGACCAAGCGACTGTGTTATATTCTTTTCCTGACTAACCATAGTCCACTTTTGGCGACCACGCGACTAAAGGAATCAAAGTCACCGGATGAAACACTTAACTCAGTTTATTCAGAGACCCCACGACTAGTGGTTATCTTCACCTTTCACTGTTATCTCCAAACTGCTAAATGTTATTTTTCTCTATGAGACCCCATGACTAACCTTGGTCACTCAATCGCTGATTACAAATGTCAGTTGACAATTCTTTCAGAGACTACGCAACAAGCATTGGCCTTTAGTTTTAATTTAGAGACTACGTGACAAATAGCTATCTCCAAGTCACGAGCACTTTTACCTTTAAGCCCTTTGAATTAGAGACTTCACGACCACCATTGATCTTCTTATCTTTGCATCCAACGGCTCCGCTAAGTCGTTGAATATTTCTTAATACCTTTATATTATTTGGAGACAATGCGACAACAAAGCACTTTACACCCTTAGTCTCTTAATCGCCAGATGACCTCATTCCTTTGGGAGACTACGCGACTACCCATTATCTTTTCACTTTGTGGACACATGTCCCTTTTAACTGTTTGTCTCTGAATCGCTAAATAGACACTAACTTAGCATTTTAATCCAGTGACTACCCGACTGTCTTTCATTCCAAATTGCATGCGGTTTGTCATGAAGTATTGGCATATTTCACTTAACTGTCAACCTTCTTGGAGACTATGCGACAAACATTTAACATATCACTCAACTACAAGCCAATTCGGAGACTACATGACTAGTACAATCGCTAAGTCTCATAAACATTTACTAACTGCTGGCTCCTTCACGCGACACTGCGACTCATCTGTAGGCCCTTTTGCTAATTTCTTACGTGTTTCTTTAATTGGAGACTTTGCGACTGAAGGGCTCTGCCAAGTCTCATAAAAAATAAGGAATATTCTATTTTATTAAGAGACATCCCTACAATAGTTGATCGCCAAGTCTCAAAACAAAGAGGAATATGTTGTTAGGATCACGCAACTAGGTGATGATGTAAAAAACACATGATTTAAGTTGTTTCAAAAAGGTAACACCAAAATACAAACATGATGAACACTTTAGGGTTTTTCTCATTTTGGCTTAGAGCAAGACCTAGGGGTTTTGAGGTTTTGTATTTTCATATATATTTTGACCTGAAGACCCTAGAAAATTTCAACAGGGATATTTCAAGGATGAGAGACTTTTGACCTTAGGAAGGAAAAGGGCATGAGGATCACAAAATTTTTAGGGAAATGGACCAGGAGTAGGAATACAACCAACAGTGGCTCTACCTGAGGATTGACTAAACATAGTTTATGACAAAGAACCATAGAATCTCTGGTTGCAGACCTTTCAAAAAACAAAGAAGAGACCAACTAACCTAAAATAGAAGGGAAACTATTTACAGTATTTACAAACACAAAGGGAAAGTATTCACAATATGATACATATTTACTTGTGCATTAATTTGATCCTTAATTAAAGAAAGGCTTCGAGAATTTCCCATGCACAAGCAACTCAAAATCTTCTCCTTCCATATTCTTCAATAAATAAGAGTCTTTGCCAAAAATTTCTAAAACAATGAAAGGTCCTGGCCATAAAGACTCAAATTTTTTGTGCTTACCTTTGTTTTCTGCTTTGGCATTCCATTGGAGAACTAGGTCACCAACCTTGAATTTTATTTTAGTAGCCCTTTTTTCAAACAGGTACTTCATCTTCTGTTGTAACTTTATGTTTTCTCTCTGACTATTTCTCCTTGTTTCATCCAATTCAATTAGCTATTCCATTCTATCTTGCATATTGTTAGGAACATCTAAATGTTCTTGCTGTATAAATTGGCATATTGGTAACAGATTGTTAATTGGCAACCTTGCTTGTAATCCATACACCAACTCAAGGAGATTTATCAGTTGCCTTTTTTAGTGTTATCCTATCTACCCAAAGGGCTAATTTCAACTTTGTGTTCCATGTTCTTTTATTTTGTTCCAGAGTCCTTTTCAGTATCTTTGGTATACTCTTATTGCTAGACTCGGCTTTTCCATTAGCCTGTGGGTGATATGGGGATGAATATGATATTATAATCCCATACCTTTCATAGAAACTTGTCATTTCTTCTGATCTAAAACTCATGGCATTGTCCATCACTAACTTAGTAGGTACACCGAATCTGGTTATAATATTCTCCATGAGCAATTTATTAACAACCTTGCTTGTTGCTTTCCTTGTAGGGATAGCTTCAATCCACTTAGTAAAGTAATCTGTGGAAACCAATATCTAACTATGTCCTCCACTAGATTTATCATGAAATTCACCAATAAAGTCAATCCCCCACATAGCAAAAGGAGCTTCAGTACTCACTGGGTTCAGTAACAGAGCACCTAAAAATTTTAGTTTATTGGAAAACCTTTGACATGGCTCACACTTCCTAACATATATATAAGTATCCTTGAACAAAGTAGGCCAATAATACCATGCCCTTAAAATCTTATGGGCGGTAGTTTTAGTAGAAAAGTGACCTCCACATTCTCCTTCATGCATTTCAGTCAAAACTTTCTTAGCTTGGTATCTGTCAAGGCATAACAATAGTACACCATTCTTATCTTTCCAAAACAAGTCACCTTAGATCAGAGTGTACCTTTGAGTTTGCAATTTTAGACTCCTTTTCTGATTTGCAAACAAATGATCAGGACACTTGGCATTTTTGAGAAAGAATACAATATCAGTATAGTATGGTTACCTTTCTATGCTAGTAATGGCTTGGTCATGTATTTCTGTTTGATTTAGTTGTACTAAATCTAGGTTCTCTTCTGTCATGAGATTTTCCAAGCCTTGTCCTCTTATTAACTTGGTGATATTGATCTCAAGGTTGAATTCTTGAATTTTGGTGATCCACTTACACCTCTTACCAGTTACCTCTGACTGTGTAAGTATATCCTTTACTACTGAATGAGGAACATAGGCCTACACCTTAGCACAAACCAAGTAGGGCTTGAAATATTCCACAGCCTTTACCAATGCATAAGCATTTTTTTTCCATTATTTCATAGTTAAGCTCTGCAGCCTGCAAGGACTTGCTGTAAAAAGCTATGGGATGTTCAAATCCTTGTTCATCCTTTTGAAGCAGAATAGCAGCAATTGTATGGAATGATGCAAATGAAAACAAAGAGAAAGGCTTAGTATAATCTGGAGATTTCAAAACTAGAGCCTCTTGTACTGCTTTCTTTACTTTTTCAAATGCCTGTTGAGCTTCTTCATTCCAAACAAATTTGGCATCCTTTTTTAATAATTTGACAATGGGTTTAACAATTTCTGCAAAATTTACTATGAATCTTCGGACAAAGTTAATCTTTCCTAAGAAATATTTCACACCTTTTAAGTTCTTTGGAGCAATCACCTTTTGAATTGCCTCCACTCTCTCAGGATCTATTCTTACCCCTTCCCTAGACACTATATGTCCCAGCAAATTCCCCTCTTTGACTGCAAAATGACACTTCTTGGGATTTAGTGAGACACCATATTCCAATGCTTTGTTAAAAATCTTACCCAAGTGATCACAGTGATCAATAGCCCTTTTGGAATATGCAGTTAAGTCATCTTGATAAATAACCATAAATAGATCAATGAATTCTTTGAAAGCTACATCCATAGCCCTCTAAAAAGTTGCCCCTGCATTTATTAATCCAAAAGGCATTCTGATATACACATAAGTTCCCCATGGAGTAGTAAATGCAGTTTTATACTGCTCTGTCTGTTTAACTAAGACCTGGTTATAACCTGAGAAACCATCCATCATAGACAGCAACTCACAACCAGTCACCTGATGTAACATTGCTTCCATGTTGGGTAATGAATAGTTATCTTTTAACAAAGCAATATTTAGATTCCTGAAATCCACACACAGTCTGATATCACCATTTTTCTTTCTAACTGGAACCAAATTTGATACCCAAGTCGAATGTCTGATGGGATGGATTATCCTAGCATCCTTGAGTTTCATCAACTCTTGTTGCATCTTAGGAGCCAACAAGGGGTTAATAGGCCTCTATTTTTGCCTAAATGGTTTTACATCTGATTTCAATGGGATTTCATGTTGAAAAAGGTCCTCTCTATATGCTTTCAAGTCCTCATATGACCAAGCAAAGACATGTTTGTATTTTCTCAGTAATTTAGTCAGATTTGTTCTTATGTGAGAATCTAAACCTTTCCCAATATAAACTATTTGAGGACTACTTTCAGATCCTAATTTTATTTCTTCTAAATCCTCAATCTTGGCATTGCTTAACTTTGATGAATCATTTTGTTGACTTATAAACAATGCTTCAAGCTCAACCAGACCCCTAGGAATCTTATTAGTTGGACAACTTCATTTCCACGGATGTATTCTTTTCCATCATCATGTTCCAGTAAGGAACTACAATCTATATTTTGGTTCTCATAATGGTCTAAACATTGCATAAACCTCAAAATATCTTGATCATCCCGGAACACCTGCTAGTTGTATATGTTGTCTGGAACAACTGTTCTTGTTTTGACTTCTAATAATGATACCCCATGTAAGGTCAAATCATCATTTTTTAAATCAACATTTGCTAAAAAATCAGCCATAATATTTTTTGACCTTTCTAACCAACTTATATCAAAGGCATCAAACATTTCAAGTTGATCCCAAATAGCATATTTGTACATTTTTAATCTGTCATTTTTTACAGCATATTTAGATCTGACTTGTGCTACCACCAACTCAAAATCACCATAAACCTTTAAACATTTTATACCATGTTTGATAGCAATTTCAAGTCCTAAGAATAAAGCCTCATACTCTGCAGTATTGTTTGTACATTGGAAGGCTAACAGAAATGAGTACTTAAAATTTGTACCTGATGGAGATATCAACAATACTCCTACCCCTGATCCTTCTTTAGAGAAAGAACCATCAAAGTACATCTTCCACAATCCATCTTCCTACATGATTAATTCTCTGTTCAAAGGGTCAGCCTCTTGATCTTGACAATAAAGTTCATTTTTTTGCATCCTAAAATTTTTCATGTTTATGTCAATGCAATAGTTAACAATAGTGTCTTCAAATTTTTCTATCATGTGGGGGGTTCTACTCTCCCTCAAGACCTTAACATTTTCTCTAGCAATGTTGAAAGTAGCATATGATAAATCATTTTGTATACTACCTCCCATTTGAGCACTCCATTTTCTTGATAGAAACATGCCATAATGCGGTGGTATGTCAACCACAAGAACATTCATAGTCATTACTACATCAAGGCATACTGCTAGTCTATAAGGCATAGCCTCAATGGTACCAATCACATGGACCTCTCTAGAATCCATAGCTCTGCATCTCCCATAAGGAGTATCAACTTGTAACCCCATTGCCCTCATGATTTCAACTGGCATAACTATATTAGAGGCTCCTGAATCAATCATGCAATTTTTTAACATCTTATCATTAATTATCAATGAAAGAAAAAATGGGTCAACAACTTTTGGGGAAGAAGTTGCATTCAAGAATATTTGAGGAATTTCAGATGTCAACACCTCTACTTCATTTCCCTTGGTAATTGGC
>MU228088.1:1265083-1278264 GCA_018584345.1 Thuja plicata | reverse complement strand
CTTGTCTTTTCACATCTTCCTCTTGTACAACATTTGGCTCTATGGCTTTTGTAATGATCTTGACCTTATGTTTATTTACATTTTCACTAGGTCCATCTTTTTTCTGCACATATTTAGTGTTTGTTTTATTTTCCTTTATAAAGACACCTGAGGGTTGGCTACCAGCACCACCTACCACCCTATTCCTTAAGTGGTAATTGCTTCTAGCTTTATTCACTAATTCTACAGTGATTCTAGCCTTCTCTTCATCTGAAGCTTTCCTGATGAGTGGAAGGTCTTTATTGTCTTGGGCATAACATCTTATATCATCATCTGTTTCCTCAGTTTCACTATCAGATAAGATCTGTTGATGATGATTCTCCATCCTTCTTTATGAAACATGATAATCATGATTTTCCTCTTCATTGTTTGAGTCCATATCATGGCATGAATAAGTGTTGGTCATACTATGATCACACTGTTCACCATCATCATTACCCTGTTCTTCACTTACTCTTAAGTCTAAAGAAATAATACAAAAATCAGGGTTATGAGGGGCCTCACATGCTTCACACCAAGTATCATCATTGCAGAAATGAACAGAATTTTTGTGAAGAGGGTCTGGAGTTCTGTTGTCTGTCTTATCTTTTCTAAGTACAGTAACAGGCTTCGCATCCTTGAACTGAGTTCCATAAGGATGGTTTTGCATCCTATTTTGAGAATTGTAGGTAGAATTATAAGAAGGTCTATTGTTCTGGGGAGCTTTATACTCTTTATACTCTGGTTCTTTCAAATTGCTCCTACTAAACCTTGAGTCATCCCTCCTATTCAATTTACCAGATACTCTTCTATTCATTTCAATATTGACTGCTATTTTATAAGCATCAGTAAGAGTTCTAGGGTTTTTATCTCTAAGAGCATATCCCATTTTAGAATCAAAGGCATTCAAATAAGTTGCTAGACATACCTCTTCATCCAGCCTTATCTTCTGAAATAGCTTGTGCATAGCTCTCTAAAATCTTGTATTAAACTCTGTGACTTCTTCATTATAATTCTTTTTAATATTATTGAACTCATTCAATAAAAAGCCTTTTTTTTTTGTCTCCATATTGATCTTTAAACAATTCAATCAACTCATCCATAGAAAAAATAGATCTATTAGATAGGCTTCTAAACCATTCTCTTGCATCTTCAACTAAGGACTGAACAAATAATTTCATCAATACATCTTCATGAGTGATATTCAGATCATCAACAAAATCAATGAATTTTCTTAGTTGTGTTTCACAAGATATAACATTATTACCTGCAAAATTAGGGATTTTTTCTCCTATATCACCCACATATTTAGGAAAAGCGTTAGGATATCCAGGGATACCAACAAAATTAAATTGTTTGTACCTTTCAGTGTGCAATGGTTTCCTTTGAAAGCTATCATCCTCTTTAGCAGTAGTGGCCCTTGTTTTAGAAGCAGTAACATTCTCCGGGCCAGCATAAGCATATTTTGAAGACTATAAAAAATCTATCTTCTTCTTCATTTCAACAGTAGCAGCCTCCATTTGTGCTTTTTCCAACATTTTTTCCATAGTTTCTTTTTCAATTCTCAATTTTTCCAAATCAATGTCTAACTTGGACATTTGCTTGGTTAAAGGCTTTTGAAACTTAGGCTCTTGATTCCTACTTTCACTCATATTTTGCTTTCCTTTATCCTTTTGTGAATAGGAGCCTTATGAGTGACTGATATTTCTTGGTCCCTCTGAGACCTCTCTGTATCTTTTATACTTTGATGCTTTGAAGATTTTCTTCTATTCTTATCAATATTCTTAGGGTCAATCTTTTTCTTTCTCATTTCTCTCTCTTTCTTCATCTGTTGAACCAGGGCAAGCTGTTTCAAGATGAACTTCTCTTCATTTTCCAGCATATCAAAGGGAGCATCTTCTAAATCTAAACTAGACGTACTAGTCTCTTCTCTCTCATTTGAAGTAGAGGTGACTATGGGTGTTTCTAGTACCCTTTCAACCACTTCTTCATACTCTGAAGTATTTCCATCATGAGACTGCTGACTTGCATTCATTTCTCTCCTAACATTACCCTCTTTACCTCTTGGAGGGATCTCATCCATGTTAACTGGATTTCTATTTTTTCTCCAAGACATCTCCATCCTTGAGGATGATGGGAGTCCACCATATAATATTTTCTTAGGATCTGTTCTCATCCTTGACCTAGTATTCATTTTGTAAGATATTCACTCAATTTGCACTAATCTTAGAGATTTTCTTTTAGAGTCGCCACCCAATAACTTGGGATAAATGAATACTTATCAAAGGATAATCCGCCAACAACCACCAAAAACAAACAAAATCATTCTTTGGTATTCTATGAATATTTGTTTGCAACCAGATTCCGGGATAACTTTCTAAATATGCTTTTTAAAAAGTCCCAAGTAGAGTCACCAATTTGTTAAGGTTTTTAATTGCAGGGCCTATGAAGGATGCTTGAATTCTTAGACAACTCTATGACTCCCAATGCCTTTTAACATTCTAACTCAAGAAAGAGAAAAACACTAATTGATGAGGTTTTTGATAACACTGGGGATACCTATTTCACCTCCTTCTTTTTGAGATCCATTGACTCAGGCAGGTTTTACCTATGACTAATTACAATTTTGACAATATTTTAGAGTGGATTGTACTTTATGTACTGAATGCTCTATTTTAAATGCACATGTATATAACAATACAGACGACTATGACTATTCTAAGAAAAAGCTTCGCAATCCAACTCAATAGCTTAATGATAGCAGACAGCAACATAACTAGGAATTTCATTCTTCTTTCCTTTTATAACTCTTATTAATCTAGGAGGAATAACCTATTTGATTTTATCTTTAAGCAATCAACAAATTTCAACTATGATCCTCAAGAGCACAATTGATTTTACAAAATATTCTAAAATTGATTGATTTAAATAGTTTTTGAATGCTTGGATGATGATGAATCACTTGACAAATTCTAGACCAGTGCCTATCCTTGGGCAATAGAGTCAAAAGATATAAATCCACAGAGATATATAAACAAGAATACTGTAGGATACCTTACAACCTACATACAACTCAGATAAAGTGCCTTGCAAACTACCTTGTCACTTCTACAATATTGTATCAAATCCTCAATCACTGCAGTACTCTCTGAAACTACTCACAAAGTTTAATTCTCCCCTTAGAAGAAACTTGCAAATAATTAGATAGCTACCTAATAGCCAATATGTTTAACATGCCTTACAAATTAAACATAAAAGAGTGCATACAATAAGTAAAGAGACAACAACAATGTAGAATAAAGTTGCACTATATTTTTATTCATATATTCTGCTTCAAGTACATATAAAGGCTAAAAGCTCAAAAAAAAACACAGACTGAAATCTAAAATTTTGTCTTACAATTATATTTCATCATTATTCAATTACAATTTTGATCCTATATATAGGTCCTTAACCATCTTGGGATCCTTTATGTTAGGATGCAACAAGCTTCAGATGGTTTAAGGAACCTAACCCTAAAAGTACATAAAAGACAAAAGAAAAGAATGAAGAAGTGGTGGGAGGACAAAAATAGAGGATAAAAATCTGATACTCTTTGTCCTTCCTAGAATCTGGCACCTTTGTCTAACAATGTTCAGGATAGCTTCTGATATTTGCAGCAAGACTAAGTGACAACCATTACAAGCTAACTTACACTTATCTCCATAAATATCTAACCTCCCTGTGCTCAATGATTACGCACCAAGTGTTCCCCTCTACTCTTCATCAAGGACTTCCTCCTCAATTTTAGGCTTCTTCTTCTTGGGCCTAGTCATCAGGTCCCATGTTGTCACCTCATCGTCTATAGGCCACTTGAAGTTCTGAGTGTTTTGTACCTGTGCCTTTTGCCTTTCCCACCTGACATTAGTGATTCTTTTAACGTCAACTAGAAATTTATTGATGTCAGTTTCATCTTTGAAAGCCTCATCCAAAATTTTATTAAATCCTTTTAAATCCAAATCAGATCCTGAAATGAATACTTCATTACTAGGCATCTTGCTGTCAAATTCATTCTTCCAGGCCTCTAAGGCCTTTACCTGATCATCTTCTCCTTTAAGGGGAGGAACAAATCTGTTGAAATCTGAAGAAAAAAGGCTCAATTTAGCCTCTACTTGGTTCAACTTGCCTTTGAAGAATGACAAGTCCACATTAACCTTTTTAATCTCATCTTCTACTTCTGTCACCACCTCAAGAAAATCTAATCTCAGGTGCTGCAAGGAAGAAAGTTTCTCAAATAGTTGCACCCTAGGAGACCAATTAACAAAATAAGGGTTCCGAGTAGCAATGTACCCTGTTGTCTCTGTGTGTAGGGTGGGAAACTTATTATATGCATTGAGGATGACATCTTTCTTATCCTTCAATATTTCAATACTGTGTTGTAAAATGCATCTGAATGCATTTAAGGCTATTTCATTTTTCTTCTCTCCCATGTCATCCTTCTCAACCACCTCTTCTGATTTTTCTTTCTCCTCAATTTGCAAAGGTTGTTGTGAAGGCACATACACCACTACAGGTTTCTCTTCTAATTGCTTCATTAACTCAGCAATCACCTGGTATCTTGATATGGCACATCTCCCAGTCTTTGGCCAAGGTACTGGTCTCTTCTATCAAAATGCTACACTTATCAAAAAATTTCTTTGTCTTGTCTTAATTTAAGTGTGCCCAATGAGTCATGATCTGGGAAATCTCTAGATCCCCTATATTTTGTACTGACCAGACCATTTGATTCCCCACCATATTCTCCTCAATGTTTACCAATTGGCATTTCTGATCTTTTGGGCAAAGGCTCCACATGGAAAAATCCTGAGACTTTGGGCTATACCCAAAACCCTTTATCATGTCTCCCATTTGTACTTCACTTTCCATTTTCAAGTCTGGATGCTTTCTTATTTGATCTATATAGACAGCAGGGACAATTAACCTAACTAGACCACAAGTCCAAGGGTTTGATATTGGAATAGCCTTATCAGAATTGTTATAAAAGTAGTTGAAAAGAGAAAAACCTGTTGATCCTAGAGTGTGAGCATCTCTGAAGTCACAGTTATCATTTGTAAGCACATTTGCATTTACCCTTTTGTTCTATGTATAACCTGGCAGCAATTTTAGGAATTCATCAGAATAATTCCTCTTCCCTTTAGCATCATCATTTATCTCATCGCTTCTCCCACTGGTAGAAGCCACACTGACTGCTCTACTCATCTTTTCTTTGTTTCAATCCTCTTTTCTTTACCGATATTGAAGCAAATCTTCTCTCAAGACTCACTTCTCTTCTCTATGCACTGTTCCCAGCAATTCAAAACTTGACAATCAATTGAGTACTCTGCAACTTAACCAATTTGTTCTTTCAGTAAACAGAAAACCTAGCACTTCTTCATTCTGTAATTTTGAATACAAGATAAGTTAAAAATGAACCTTCAATCAACTTTTTATGGTAAATGTTTCAAGTACACGGCTCATCATTTGAAAATCATCAATTCTGTCTTCAATTCAGCACGTTGTGAAATTAATTGAAAACCTAGCTGTAGTTCATGAGTGTGACAGGAAATCAAATTCATATATGTGTATCTTCAGAAAAATCCTTATAAAATTTGAAGAAGGTGACATGCCTCTATGTGATTGGCTCTCCCTTAGACATCTCATCTACCCTTTTCATATAGTAATCAATATCCTAGATTGTCATTGGACACAAAATCATTCATTGTTGTCATGTCAGCAACTGCCGCCTTTTCTAAAATTTCATATTGAGAAACTACGTGACCATGTATTATCTCATTGTCGCTGACCCAACTTCATAACCTTTAATTCTTCTGGAGACCAAGCGACTATGTTATTTTCTTTTCTTGACTAACCATAGTCCACTTCTGGTGACCACGTGACTGAAGGAATCAAAGTCTCCGTATGAAACACTTAACTCAAAGTTTATTCAGAGACCCCGCGACTAATGGTTATCTTCACCTTTCACTGTTATCTCCAAATCGCTAAATGTTATTTTTCTCTACGAGAGCCCGCGACTAACCTTGGTCACTCAATCACTAATTACAAATGTCCATTCATAATTCTTTCAGAGACTACGCAACAAGCATTGGCCTTTGGTTTTAATTCAGAGACTACGCGACAAACAGCTATCTCCAAGTCGCGAGCACTTTTACCTTTAAGCCCTTTGAATTAGAGACTTCATGACCACCGTTGATCTTCTTATCTTTGCATCCAATGGCTCCGCTAAGTCGCTGAATATTTTTTAATACCTTTATATTATTTGGAGACAACGCAACAACAAAGCACTTTATACCCTTAGTCTCTTAATCGCCAGATGACCTCATTCCTTTGGGAGACTATGTGACTACCCCTTATCTTTTCACTTTGTGGACATGTGTCCCTTTTAACCGTTTATCTCTGAATCGCTGAATAGACACTGACTTAGCATTTTAATCCAGCGACTACCTGACTGTCTTTAATTCCAAACTACATGCGGTTTGTCGCAAAGTCTCGGCATCTTTCACTTAACTGTCAACCTTCTTGGAAACTACACGACAAACATTTAACATATCACTCAACTGTAAGCCAATTTGGAGACTACACGACTAGTACAATCGCTAAGTCTCATAAACATTTACTAACTATTGGCTCCTTCACGCGACACTGCGACTCATCTGTGGGCCCTTTTACTAATTGTTGATGTGTTTCTTTAATTGGAGACTTCGCGACTGAAGGGCTCCGCCAAGTCTCATAAAACATAAGTAATATTATATTTTATTGAGAGACATCCCGACAATAGTTGATTGCCAAGTCTCGAAATAAAGAGGAATATGTTGTTAGGATCACGCGACTAGGCGACGATGGTAAAAAACACATGACTTAAGTTGTTTCAAAAAGGTAACGCCAAAATAGAAACACGATGAACACTTTAGGGTTTTTCTCATTTTGGCTTAGAGTAGGACCTAGGGTTTTGAGGTTTTGTATTTTCATATAGATTTTGACCGAAAGACCCTAGAAAATTTCAACAGTGGTATTTCAAGGATGAGAGACTTCTGACCTTAGGAAGGAAAAGGGCATGAGGATCACAAAATTTTTAGGGCAACAGACCAGGAGAAGGAATACAACCAATAGGCATTTAATTAATATTTAATTATTAAATAGTCATATATTTCATATATCAATGTTTTAACCTTATTAAAGGTGCAATAATTAACATTAATATTTTCCATAAATATTCATTAAATAAATCAAGCCAAAAGCATCATTAAATCACCTGGAACCCATCTAAACACATAAACCACTGAAACAGAAAAACAACTGAAACATAAACCCAACACACACACAAACAGGCTCACAAATCCACGTTAATTGACGGATACAAACACTAGGGTAGTCCATCATATTCTTGTCCAGTTCTATGACAAAATAAGGGTTTAGGGTATGGATTTGGACCTAAATATTATCTCCCCTCTCTTACCATTGAGATATTGTGATAGGGCACACTCACTCCTGCCAATTCAGGGAAGACGTAGCCCGGTACCTGCAAACCTATCATCACAAAGATGAGCATATATACATGCAATATAGCAAATAATGGTTGAGACTAGTTTATTGTGTGGATCTCACCGAAGCAAGTAACTACGACTCTGTCCCATACCATACCAAACACAACAAACAGAAATGTAAAACATTACAATGATCCATGTGCATATAGATATAGGGTCATTATTGTCAGAAAACCTTTATCAAAATGAATTCATAACATAGACATAACCAACATGAAATAATCACAAATCATATGCAAATAGATGATATAATACAACTAATAAGGGATCAATAGCATAATGAAAAGTAACACATGAATATCCTTAAAATCACCTGAAATAACCAACACAAACATAAGAAGGCCTAAAAGAGATCAGAAACTGACGCAGACAAGCAGACTAAGGGGTAGGTATTACACCTTAGTTCAAAAATTTATCATGTGCACTTCAAATTTCTTCAAAATTTAAATGTACCAACAAAACCCCCAAAAGATTGCGCACAAAATGCCACATGCTCTTCATTGTTGGAAAGAGAGTAGAATGAAAAACTCATATAGGCATAGTGCAACATGTTTAGATCTCACTCTAAGAAGCACCTAGTAAGGACCATAGGAGTTGTTCCTATTATCTCAATAAGACGTTTATCCCGAGATAATTTTTCTCAAACAATGACATAGTACTACCCTAGATCATAAACATTACAGGTAGTTGAAGGAGTATAAAACATGATTAAAAAACCTATGTATCTATTATGAAATTAGAAAAGTTAAAAATAATAAATGATAGCTACGTTCATCTAAAATGACACGAAACTTAAAATAATCCTCAAAAACCAAAGTAAACACATACTACATCACGTTTTGAATCTAACCCTTGATTTTCCTAGTCTACAATTGGTTTTTTTAAAATAATAAATATTAGACCCAAATTGACATTAAATGAAAACTATCAAATTTTGGTATGTTCGACTTTAAAATGTTATTACGAATAAAATATACATCATTTTTTTTCTATGCACTGGATATTGATGTTATTTATTTGAACACAAAAATTGAGAAAAGATAATTTTCTTTTCATTTATTTGATGATATTAATTTTACCTCTCATTTTCTAAATTTTTATCAATAAAAATTTGACCCTTAAATTGATTAAAAATTATTTTTTTTAAATAACAAGCATAAGCTTCATGAAGATTTCTACATTCCATTAGTTACATGATTTTAAAATTTAAAAGATAAATGTCAGTTTTATGCATTCAAAATTGGACAACATTTTTTGTATTGGTCATTTCCTTTATAAAGTGTGACAAAGGTTTCTACATTTAGTGAGGGGAAGATAATAATTAAATTTCAAGTGTTGTAGGTGTAGACACCTAAAACTAGGCAGGTGTTCTCTAATCAAGGAAATCTACAAATATCAGCCGAATGCTCTAAATTTCATCAAAATGAACTAAATCAAAATCAAATGAACATTTATCAATCAAATTGGGATAAAATCATCAAAATCAAAGGATCAATTAAATAATAACATCAAATAATTAAATACAAACCTAAAGGGATTAATCAAACTATATAATTGATTTTAATCAATTAATTATATAGTTTAAATCAAAAATCAAAGTGAACCTATTCTCCTACATATCTAATTTAATTAATTAATTGAATTTAATAAATCATGATATCCTTCAACATGAATTTGAGGAACCAATGAGAATTGAGAAAAGAAAAGCACATGGATCACTTCAAATTTGCAATCTCAATCACTCATTTTGAACTCTGAATCTCAATCACTCAAATTTGTCTCTTTGTCCCAACCTTTGAGACATGCATTTAAATTGTCCCCCCATTTGAAACCATCTCAAATCCTTTCACCTAACCAAGGCTTGATCATGATCAATTAACTCTACCCCCTACACTTGGGAAATTCCTATAAATAGAAGTCATTTTGAGAGCATAAAGGATCCTAAAAATTTTGAATGCAAAGAATCCATATTATAGGAATTTTCATAGCAATTGAGAGCATTATCATAGAAATTGAGCATAATTGAGATCATTTTTGAGAGCATTTGAATTAAATATTGAAGCAATTGAGGGAATTTGAGCTAGATTAGGCATATCTTTATCAAAATTTTCATTCTAGGATTGTCATTAGTAGAGATTAAGGTTGAGATCTCTATTAACATGCTTAGATAGAGAGCCATGGGATGCTTATTGATTTAATTTCAATTCTTAGCTTAAATTATCTTTATTATTCCATAGAATTGCAGTTAAATTAACTAATCTCATGAAGGTGTAATTCATTCACACACAGTAGGTGTTAAGGATAGTCATGACAATTGTTGAATGAAAATAAAAATTATATTTCATCCATAAACCATATATATGCATGAAAATATAAATATATTTAATTCATCAAGGCCCATGAAAGTGTTCAAACAAAATTATTTGAAAATGAACTTGGCATGAGAGAAAAAAGAGATTCAAAGAAATCCATGTGAGAAGGGAAGGTCGTGCATAAATAGGACATAAGTATATATTAATAGATTCAATAAAGACATATAAAATAATTTGATCATTATGAACCACCCCTACTATTCTAAGGGCCCAGGCTTTCGGTGGCTAATGTGGTGGAGTTTGGGCCCATAGAATTTTAGGAGGTAGTCATGCAAATAAGGATTGAGAATGAGTTCCATGGACAATTTTGGGGTTGGGGAGTAGGGCGTAACCGCAAGGTGGATGCCATAGAATTAGGTAGGGTGATGGTCTCCCTTAGAATAGTAGGGGCGGGAATGGTAAAGCCAACCATTTATTAATGTCCAATGGACATCTACCCAGATATATTTAAGATGTAATTGTAAGGGTGAAAAAGGGAAGAAATGGCATAGATAAGCTAAAACACTTCACCTTTTTAGGTCAATTATACATTTTAGAAAGTAACGTATTCTTATGCACAGAAAAATGGGGGAAAAGGTTGTATAACAATGTCTTCCTTAGTCAAACCCCTATTTGAGAATCAACCTTGAAATTGAAAACAAAATGCATAAAGGAAAGTATGTAAAAACGTAAATAGTAGATTTACCTTGCATGAACCCTCATGGATCGATGTAGAAATTGATCATACCCATAAATATGCTTGAAATACAAATATTTATCCTTGGAATGAGATTTAGAATCAATGATTCCCTCACAAATGCATAGATCTATGAATTTCACTCCTAGATCTTGAATGTTGGTATGCTTGAAAATTGTTTGCAATGAAGGAGGGAGAAGGAGAATGAAGAATATTCTTGCTTGATTGAAACTTTCTCTACTTGACCATCATGAGAGAGAAACTTGCATCAATTGGAGAATAATTTAAATGATCTTAAAGAATAGGAGACTCGGATATCTTGATCTTGGATGCTTTCCTTCAAGTCTTGAATCCAAATGCTCAATTTCTATTTCTTGAAAATTTGATAGATTGATTGCAAAAATTATTTCATATGATATTGTATGTCAAAATGAGGAGAGATAGGGTCTTTTTATACTTAATCCATCATTTTAGGATTAAAAATGAGCCAGGATAACCACATAATCAAAACTCCTATTAATACCCTGATATCAGGCCATGAGTCAAATTTGGGCCCCACTTGCATGGGACAGGCTTCCATTAGTGTCATGTCCCAGGTACAAGCCACCAATGGCATCCTATACCCTAGAACATGGGTTAGAATTTGTAGGGGATATCAAGATAGAAGAAAATAAGTGGGGTAGAAAATGGATTTCTAGGATCAAGTATAACGGGTATTCAAACCTTAAATTCACCAAAATGGGGTCTAATAGGTCATAGTAAAGTACCCAATTATAAGTACTAACTTTTTAGGACTAAACATTTAGCCCCCACTTTATCAGAAGGATGAGACAAGCTCATGGTCACGGTAAAGTATATCAATGCATAAGAACAATATTATCAAGGTCAAGGAGACAAAGAAGCATCAAGCCCCCAAGTGACTTAATTCTTCATCAAATCCAAAAACAAGATAAAAGATAAATCACTAAGAGAGAGAGAGAGAGAGAGAGAGATGACCACTATCCTGGTAATATATTTCCTTACCATGGATCATGTGAAGAGAAATCATCGCAAAAGATGGCATTGAAGGCCTATCAATCTGTTTTATGCTAGTCAACCCATAAAACATGATCAATACTTAAGGAAATCATTGTCTCCATTAAGGGATTTGACAAGTTCAATCAGGCCTAAGGAAAGCATTGTCTCCATAGGGATCAAAGAAAAGGAATTTCAGTTCTTAAGGAAATCATTGTCTCCATTAAGGGATCCAAGAAAAGGAGTATCAATCCTTAAGGAAAACATTATTTCCATTAAGGGATACAATGAAAGGATGAACACAAGGAAAGCATTGTCTCCTTAGCCATCTGCAAGAGAAGTTGCATTGGAACATTGTGTATGTGTGTGCAAAATGTGAAACAAGGAGTGGAGTGTATGCCCCCAAATTAAAGTGATTGCAAATTTCTAACGAGATAAATGGATTTAATGGGTCATACATGTACCTACAAGAAATGTTTCCACCATGAGATGCCCCTAAGAAAGAACAGTCCAAGGGAGATCAACACATGAAAAAATAGAGAACAAGAGAGATCTACTAACTCTCGGGTTAATATGATCATATGATAATACATGTACATATTATATTAAAATAAAATTTCATCATTCCAAAAAGGTAGAAGAACTACGAGCACAATGGAAGAATGTCACGTAAGAGTCATGAAGAACAGTCTTTTTGGGTTGACATCACAGAGACCAAAGAGAATAGGTATATATAATTTTGCATTATCCCTGATCAAACAAAACAAAGGAACATTTACAAATAGTGGCACATGCATAACATAACATGTAACAACATATAGAAGAAGTGAGATACAAATATAGGAATATCACAGCAGGTTAATTCCTTGTGCTAATGGAGCAAAAAGGGCCATTTACAAAAATATAAACAAAATGTATAGAAAGAAACACATCATGGTGGAAGTACATGATGAAAAACAAGTAAACACATAGAATCCACCATAAAAGAGGAGCTAATCAAGCATGTTTCCTTCCCCCCATCTTGTTTTGTAGTGTTTAGGGAAGGTGGGAAACATGCAAGAGGGGAAACATCAAGCACACTAGAAGCAAAAATAGCCAATTTTGAACCAAGACCATGTTGTAAAGATGGATCACTTCGCTTGTTGTAGACACATAAATTTGGTTAGGTGTGTCATGTGCTTGAATGTGACCTCTAAATCAGGAACAAACCCAACATAGTCCTTATTCAATCATTCAATTCACAAAGATGAACATGAATTATTCATTTTTCAAATTTGATTGAAGCGACTTGTTGCCTCCTAATTAGTTGGGGATGTCGAATTTACTCTCAGAATGAGAGCCAAAAACCATGACCATTGCTAAAATGGAGGATTTCTAAAGCATGAGAGATAAGAAAATTGCCATTAATCTATGAAAGAAAATGCAATTAATCTAGAAATGAAGTGTCATTAAACTAGAATTGAAATGCATATTAATCTAGAATTGCTTGAAAAGATGATGAAATTAAGATACTAAATATGT
>MU228088.1:1247498-1260886 GCA_018584345.1 Thuja plicata | reverse complement strand
ATGACATGAGTTTTCATATATGTTCTATTCACATCCTTTGATTGGGCGTACCATTAGCATCATTGAGCGCTTCTTACTCACATGAGTGTTGCGCCAATTTGGGAGACCGCGGGATGTCTCATAGGAGTTTTGCACTTATGCATGATTTGTCGATGAGACAAAGAAGGGTTGGCAGAGACAGTTGGATAGAGGCTAGAGTATGATAGATGCTCGAGTACCGCCAGCTAGGTGGGATTATATGGTCAGAGTGATGAATGTAGGTATGACACCTGCATACAGAGACCACATATTAGCACATCCATTCCCCAGATATACAGATCTTGTTGGCCTGATTCCTCATGTATAGTAGGTGGTATGGCCACCACCACAGCAGCAGGCATAGCAGGTGCCCCCATAGCCACAGGTACAACAACGGCCCTTACAACAGTAGGAGAGGGTAGTACAACTGACGACCTCCCAGACTGATATCCCTATTAGACCCATGGGGTCAGATGCAGGTGCCGAGACCAATTGCAATCAAGAGAGATCCACTGAGCAGGGAGAGGACACCGTCATGGCTGATGCTATTTTGATTAATCTATAGGTGGGCGGATAGGTAGCCTAGCTGTAGGAGGCACTCTGGAGGGTCCAAGAAAGAGATAGACAGTCACAAAGGGAGCGAGATGACTTCCACACGCAGGTGATTGTTCAGGAGACTCGAATAGCTGAGCAAGACTGAGAGATCTGGGAGTTACGGGAGGCACTGGCTAGATCACAGATAGAGACAAGGTACGAGGTTGCTCAAGCATATTATTACTATGTTTCTTACACAATTGCAGTTCTTGAGGTAGCAGATCAGATTCAGCCATTTTCAGAGTATGCTGGGGCACGGGCCGCTCCACCAGGAACACCTCCACCGGGACCACCTCCTCAGCAGTAGGGTATACCACCCCCTCCACCTCCTCCGGGTGGTTAGATGAGACACATATTGTACCACCATTTTGATATATTGTGCTCGAGTAGCACCCTTGTACATCTGACCGATCGATATATATATATATGAGCTCAATTTTGGTATCATTGTACTTGTTTATATATTGCTTTAGATTTGTATGTCTTATGAGATGTTTATTATATTATTTAAATGTATGGATTAGAAATGTATGCCATGGATGAATATGCAAAATGTTTATGCACATGCTTTATTGATGTATGAATGAGTGTAGTGCAATGATAGATGTTAGATGGATAAATGTGATGTATGATTTGATTTATGCTTATAATGGATGCACATGTTTATGGATATATAAATGCAAATGAATGTATGGAAATACACTTTTAGAAATGAATGTAATGCAATGAATGCAATGGTACTAATCATCTCATGCAGGATATTGCAATATACAACAGGTACTAACCAAAAGAATACGAATGAAGATCAAGAGCGAGGACTAAACACTTATGCAGTCAGGAGGAAGCCAGGATAAAAGATGAGGACCTTTGAAGAATGAGAAGACAATTAAGAGAGCACCAAAACTATCACTATGCAAGCCTAAAATGCAAATGCAAGCCTAAGCTAAATGCAACCCTAGGACTTGGTTGTTGGACTCATCGTATAATCATCATCGAGTACTTTTGGAACATCAGAGTCAATACAATCCTTACTGGTTCCGCTGGGACCATAAGAATATGAATATGACTTTCATCAAATAAAATGTAGGAAATGAACATAAGCACCAGGGCATAAAAGCCAAGGTGACCTGAACATTGTTTCCATTTTAATATAGTAAGAGTTCATAAGTAAACAAATAGAGCAATAACAATCAAGGAGATAGTTCCAACCTCCCCTTGGCATACAAATAATCCTCAAAAATAATTCCATAATTTTATATGAAAGTTCACTCATGTGGCAATAATCCACTCTTTTAATTAAATAATTCATGCTTTTTTTTCTCAATCTCCATTTCTGAAAATGAAGAGGCAACCGTTTCTTTTCAAGAAACTCTTCACCCTCTTTCCATGGTTTTTCTATATATTGGACATCTTTTTCTTCATTTGAAAGAATGAATTAGAGAGCATCAAAATTATAGGCAAATTCAATTTAGGAATTAAATATAGTGGTTTCGATGATCCGGCATCCTAATAAACCTTGATAATTTAGGAATTAAATATAGTGTCAGATTTATGCAAATTTAGGTTTTCTACATTTGAGACTAAGTCAATTAAAGTCAATTAGGAAGAGAATTTTCCTAGTACAATAGGACTTCGATGATGAGAAATTGAAGGAACACACCAAAATTGATTAGGATTATAAAGTGCCAATTTTGGGGTGTTACATTTTGCCCCTCTTTGAATTGATGTGCGAGCAGCGCATTGACTCAAAGAATAGTCTAATGTGAAGATGAAGATTTCGGAAGTCTAGGTTAGGTTGCCAAGACACCGATCAGATTGAGAAGTAGAATCATCCAAGAGAAGATCAAAATTAGGGTTAGGTTGCCCCAATATCCGTTGATAGCTAATGAAGATCTAGGACTATCTCCCAAATCAGGGTTAGATTGCCCCAATACAAAGATTAGCCTTTCGAGATCTAGGTTAGGTTGCCTAGATAACGGTCTAAAGAGATTTTGAGAGCCATCTTCAGAATGAAGCATAACTTTCAGGAATTAGGGTTAGATTTCACCAATGCTTTTTTGTCTCAATCTCCATTTCTGAAAATGAAGAGGCAACCATTTCTTTTCAAGAAACTCTTCACCCTCTTTCCATGGTTTTTCTATATATTGGACATCTTTTTCTTCATTTGAAAGAATGAATTAGAGAGCATCAAAATTATAGGAAAATTCAATTTAGGAATTAAATATAGTGTCAGATTATTTACATACACCCTGTTTATTTGACGTTGCTGGATCATCGAAACCACACCCACAAGCAGGAGACAAAGAAAATATCAGTGAAATTCATGAGAACAGACAACATACAAAGAAAAAGTCAACCACAGCTCAGCACGTTTCAAGGTTTATGAATGTGCCTATGTTTGGGGTGTTGAAAAACATCGTCGTTCTTGTGAGTGCAATGTGTTTGATTTCTATCGAGAGATGTTTACGTGCGAGATATCCAATATGTGTTGAAAAACACAGATGTGTCCAAAGAGAGTGTTGAAAAATACTAATTGATTAAGGTGTTGAGAAAACACCAGTTTGTGCTAGTAGAGAGTTGTCCTTTGACAAGATTACTGACTCGAGTGAAAACCAAAGATATGATCGAAGTGGGGAACCATGCCCCCAAGTAACAAACGGATTGAAGTCAAACATGCAGATAGCGAGTCGATGTGAGGAATCTCAGTAATATAGTGACAGTAGGCAGACTCAGTGAGAACCAATGGTGACTATCATGAGAGAGATTCTCGAGCATAAAGATCGATGATGAGATCTAGGCATCAGTAGGCAGATGCAGTGAGAACCACTGGTGACTGATGTGAAGAGGAGAAAGACTCCAAAAGATAGGACAATGCCCCCTAGACTAGGAAGATGCCCCCAAGTGTGACTAGTTTCAATCCATGTGAAGTCGAGAAAAATCTCAAAGATGATTGAGAGAAAATGCATGAGCAAACTAAAGCAGGAAAGAAAACTATAGTGGGAAAGCAGAATAGCGACTGCAAGAAAGCCAAGAGATGCTGCAACAGATACAGCATTGTGGAACAAGAGGCGCCTGTTTACCAGGTTTTCACCATCTTGGCAAAAATTCTATTTTTGCTACCATGACGCCTATTTACCAAGTTTTCATCAATGGCACATTTTTCTCTTTTTCATTTTTTTTGTATTTTTAATTTTTTGTATTTTTCTGTATTTTTTTATTTTTGATTTCTTTTGTATTTTTTCTTTTTTTCAATTTTTTTGTATTTTTTCTTTTTTTCAATTTTTTTGGTATTATCAAGGCGCCTGTTTACCAGGTTTTCACCAAGATAATAGATACATCAAAGTGCCTGTTTGCCAGGTTTTCACTAAGATGATCATTTTTTTAGGACATTTTACAATTTTTAGGATTTTCTCAGAATAAAGTATGTACATGAGCATTTAGAAGATATGTCAACTGTAGAACTTCTTCAGGTGAAGAGCATTGATGGGCTCTTTGAGTTGTTCCCCCTCTGTGGTGGAGAGCTGATAGGCGCCAAACCCAAATACTACAATAATAACATAAGGACCAAGCCAGTTTGGCTCAAACTTTCCTTTCTGAATCTGTTGTTGTTGATTCTTAGGGCTCTCTCTCAGGACGAGATCACCCATTTGGAAGTCTCTTGGTCTAACCTTCTTGTTATAGCTTTTAGATATCCTCTTCTGATATGCTCAGAGATGATCAAAATCCACCTTCTGACGTTCATCCATTAATTCAAGCTCTTGTAGATGAGATATTCTGATATCATCATCAGTAATGAGGCCCTTCAGAGAGACTCACAAGGTAGGAATCTCAACCTCAATAGGAAACATTGCATCTGCACCATAGACTAGAGCAAAGGGGGTGGCCCGTATTGGTTTTTGTATACTGGTGCGATAAGTCCATAAAGCCGGATTGATCTAGAGATGCCAGTCTCATCTAGATTTGTGTACTATACAGTGTAGGATCTTGAGAATTCTCTTGTTGGAAGATTCAGCCTGTCCATTACCCTAGGGATAATAAATAGACGACCAGTGCTGAATAATCTTGAACTTAGTGCACAAATTTGTCAGATCTTTGTTCTTGAATTTTCCCCCATTGTCAGTGATTATAGATGAGGGTACACCATATCTACAGATGATGTAGTTTAGTATAAACATTGCAATAGACTTGCCATCAACTACACTGAGAGGTACTTCCTGAACCCATTTGGTAAAGTAGTCAGTGGTAGTAATGATATATTTATGTCCTCTAAAAGAAGACAGATATATCTAACCCACTAAGTCAAAGGCCCACTGTTGAAATGGCCAGAAAGTAATGAATGGAATAAGCTCCTTGGCTGGGGCATGAATGAGATTACCATGTAGTTGACACTGTTTGCAAGACTTAGCAAACTGTGTAGCTTCCTTCTCCATGTCCGGCCAATAGTAACCAGCTCTAATAATTTTATGAGCCAGTGTCAAACCATTTGAGTGAGACCCGCAAATGCCTTCATGTACCTCTTCTAACGCGCGTTTGGACTCATCAGGTTCTAGACACCTAAGGAGGGTACCGTCTAGACCTCGTCTATACAAGTCGTTAGCTATGATGACATACCGTGAAGCACTACGGATTAAATGATGTTTTTCATTTCAAGTATATGTTTCAGGAATAATTTGGTCCCAAAGATAAGAGAAGATATGATGGTAGTGGGATGAATCATGTCCAATGACTGAACAGATCATCCAAGAGTCAGGTGAATCATAGGTAGGGTAGCATAACGTCTCCACTAGAATTCATGTCTGAAATCATTTTCTGGAATTTGTAACATAGAAGCCGGAGTAGCCATAGCATCAACTAATTTATTATCCACCCTTGGGATTTGCTAGAAAGTAACATGTGAAAAGTATTTCTTGAGGTCATCAACCATCTTTTTATAGGGCACCAGCTTTTCATCTTTTGTTTGATAGATGTCATTCACTTGATTGATAACTAGTTGTGAATCATCAAAGACTTTTAGTTCATCAACACACCATTCAATAGCGATCTTTAACCCATTGATCAAAGCTTCATACTCAGTAGTGTTATTTGTACAAGGAAACATCATTTTGTATGCCTTTGGTAAGGAATACCGCTGAGGTGTAATAAAAAAAATTCTATCTCCTGACCCCTGCTAAGTGAATGATCCATCAAAGAACATGGTCCATGTCTGATGTGTGAGAAGCATGATGGACTCATCTAGAAACTCGATCCTTAATGGTTGATGATCTATAATAGGTGCCTCAGCCAATTGATCTGCAATCGCTTGTCCTTTGATAGCTTTCCTCTCAACATATTCAATATCAAATTCACTAAGGAGCATGACCCATTTAGCTAGTCTACCTGTGAGGGTAGCTTTACTGAGTAAGTATTTTAATGGATCAATTTTTGTGACTAGCCTTGTAGTGTGAGCCAACATGTAGTGTCGTAACTTTTGGGAAGCAAACACCACTGCTAAGCAAGCTTTCTCAATTACAGAATAATTCATTTCATAAGAGACCAATGTTCTGCTGATATAATAAATGGCTCTTTCTTTATTATTTTGATCTTCTTGGGCCAATAAAGCACCCAGAGATGTTTCTATAGGTAAAATGTATAAGATCAATGATTTACCTTGAATAGGAGGCATTAACACAGGTGGATTGGCTAGATATTGTTTGATCTATTGAAAGCCTTGTTCACATTCCTTGTTCCATTCATAAGTCACACCTTTATGTAGAGTTTTAGTAAATGGTTGTGACTTGTCAGCTAGCTGTGAGATAAAACACCAGATAGATTGGAGTTGACCTTGAAGACCTCTAATTTGTCTGATATTACGAGGTGGAGGCATTTCCATGATAGCTTGCACCTTTGCAGGATCCACCTTGATTCCCTTTGTGGAGATGATATAGCCAAGTAATTTTCTTGAAGTAACCCCAAATGCACATTTCTTAGGGTTAAGACGCAGTCTAAATTTTTCCATGTGATCTAGTATGGGACCTAGATTAGTGAGATGTGTCTTTCTTTCCATACTTTTAGCAAGTGTGTCATCCATGTAGTCCTCCATTGTCATATGCATCATGTCATGAAATACGATAGTGACAGCTCTTTGATAAGTAGCTCCAGCATTTTTTAGACCAAAAGGCATAACATTCCAGCAGAATGTACCCCATGCACAAGTAAAAGTAGTCTTCTCTTGGTCCTCTAGCGCAATTTTGATTTGATTATAGCCATAAAAACCGTCCATTAATGAATACATCTCATATCCTGATGTCATATCCACAATCATGTCAATGTTGGGAAGTGGAAAATCATCTTTTGGACATGCCAAATTTAAGTCTCTAAAGTCAGTGCAGACCCTGATATATTTGCCATGTTTAGTTACTGGGACTATGTTAGAGATCCATTCTGCATAATCAATTATTCAGATGAACCCGACTTTTAGAAGTTTTTCCAATTCTGCCTTGATTAGTAGAGCCACATGTGGATGCATCTTTCTAAGTTTTTGTTTGACTGGTTTCACACCTGGAGCTATTGACAAGTGATGCATGATGAGATCAGGATCCACACCTGGCATGTCAGAATATGTCCATGCAAAGTTTATCTTTTTCTCCTGGAAGAAGTCTATGAATTCCTTAAGTTCCTCTGTAGATAATGATTTGGCCACATGAATGATGTGTGGATGTTCTTATGTTCCCAGATTTACCGGCTGAGTTGGATCAATTAACATAGATGAGCATTCCTGGAAGTGACTTGGAAGTGCATCAAGTATCTCATCCTCAGGTGCCTCAGAGAGGTTTTCACCTTCACATACGTCTTTTCTTTTTACTTTTTTTGGCTCTATTACTGCCACAATGTGGTTTTCACCATCAGAGCGCCTATTTTTTCTTATTTTAATTTTTTGACTAAGATACTTGATGTCAGCCTCGGTCATGTTAACACTTTCTTCACTAGTGCAGGACGTTATGGGTTCAACAGCGTGAAGGTAGTAGGCTAGAGCATAATCATTCTAGAATTTAAGGACTTCATTGGATGAAGAAGGGGAATTCCAGTCTATTAACTTGGGATGTTGGAGTGAAAGAGATGTGACGAGTTCCAGTGCATTCACAATATAGTCATCAAAAGCATTGACTAGCAAGCTAAGAGCTAAATTGATCTCATCCAAAGGTGTGTTTTAATCCTTTTGACCCCTAACGATCGAAGTAGAAGACATGTTAACATTTAGGGACTCAAAAACATTAGACCTTTCACTAGACCCATCACTTACATCGAGAATTTTTTCATAAGATCCTTCTGACAAACTGTCAAACTCATATTCATGAGAGTTTGTGTCCGAACTCCAACTTGTGTGTTTGCACTATGAAGGTTTTTGAGTTCTTGCAACACCAGCCTATTCTTGTGCCAACCATTCTTGAAACTAGTGGTATGTATCTTTCACCTTGGAAGTTAGGATCTTGTAACACTTTCCATTGTTCATAGGTTAGTGCATCAAATGGAGTGGTTTTATTAGAGTCGCTGTCAGTCTTGACTGTACTGGCATGCGGTACAAAATTATTTGGCTCAGCAAAGAATGTTGCCAGGTCTGGAGGAATGGGATAAGGAAAGCAATCCTCATCGGAGCTATCATCTATGGTGTTGACTGTAGTTGTACCTTCAGGTTCTGGTGAAGGCTCTAATTTTGGCACAAATTTATTAATCCCTAGATGAAACAGGATCTTCTTGAAGCCTAAACCAGTGGTGTCTTTTGTCTTTTGACCCGTAGCTTTAATAGGTTCAAGTAACCCATTACCATTCACCCCTATTGGGCCACTCCCTTTGTACCCAAAATGTTTCATAATCTTAAGACCTTCATTGTTGGCATTTAGTTCACGGGTCGGGGCAGTCTATTTAGATATGCTCTTTCCTTTGCAAATCCAAGCCTTAATAGTTCTTTCCTCATCTTCATCTTCTAATTGTGTAGAAGCCCGTACAAAGGCACCATCATAAACTATCTCAGGAGGAGTAGAAGATCTGTTGTTCTCAGAAGGTCTCCCATAAGAACAAGGAGATGGAGGTAGAGCTGCTAACGATAGCACAGGTTCTATTTGATATCTACCCATGCCTATGTCTATGATTTTCAGGGTTTTTTCTATATCTTTGAGCTTGGCATCACATAATTCTATGTATTCTCTATTAGTCAGAACAAGACTATCAGCTGATTGAGTGAGCGCATTACAAGAAGAGCCCATACTAGAAGGAATTGTCACCTCTGCACCTTGAAAAGAAAACTTAATACACTAATGGTATGTAGAAGGAACAGCCTGCATCTCATGGATCCACAGTCTTCCTAGCAAGATATTATACACAAGAGGAAGGTCTAGCACCTAACATGTGATGTCTCTTTCAACTGGTCCAACTTGAATGGGTAGCACGACTAGACCTTTATATTTTCTCTCTTCTTTATCATAGGCCTTGATGGTAATTATTTTGTGGGAATCTATGCGATCTTTGCCATAACCTAGCTGAGAAAGAAAGTGAGTGAAGCAAATATTGAGACCAGCACCATTATCAATGAGGATGTGGTGGACTAGCTATTTTCCAATCATGACTTCTATATGTAGAGGACCATTGTGCGGGTGACTAATGGAGTGATCATCTTCTTCAGAGAAGGACAAATAATGTGGTGAAGTCAAGTGACCCACCATGGATTGAAAGTGATCTAGATTGATGTCTTTAGGGACATTAGCTTCTGTGAGAGCTTTGTCTAGAATCTTCCTATGAGCAGGCGAGATCTTCAATAGCTCAAAGATAGTTATTTAAGCATTGGTTCTTTGAAGTTGGTCAAGAATGTTATAACCAATAGTAGGAGGCATAGGGACCACTTTCATGGTCTTGTTGGCAGAGCCAACAATAGTTTTATCCACAGTTTGTTTTGGTGCGGACGTAGTAGTAGGAGGGTCAGGACCCTTGATAGTGATTTTAGCATGAGATCTAGTAACAACATTCATGCAATCTCTAGATGTTTCAGATTCAGATAATTGAGACCCAGGGCCTCTCAAGATGAATGGGGTCTTAGGTTTAGAAGCATCCCCGCTCCCCTTACTAGTAAACATATTACAATATTCCACTTCCACAGGTTCAACCATGTTGATGACGTTATCATAAGTGGCATGTGCATAGTTAACTTTGGCATTATTGCTCTTAGCATTGGAAGACTCGCCTTTCTCGTGACAAGGAAATGGATCTTTAAATTCTTGATGATCCAAATTCTTGTTATGATTTTCCACAACGATAACTTGGTTATCAATCAGATCCTGGACTTTATGACATAATTGAAGACAAGTAGTAGTCTTATGACCTTTGTTTTAGTGATAGTCATAGTAAGCGTTGTCATTCCACCAATGAGATCATAGTTGCGAATCATATAGATGTTTTTCCAAAGGAGCAAGAATCTAATTTTGTACCAAAGTTTTGAAAACCACATCAAGTTGTTCTCCCAAAGAAGTAAATTCACACTTGGGTCATGGGGCCCAAGGTTTGTTGCCAGAAAATCTAGAAGGTTGTTGAGTATTTGTTGCAGCCTTTTCAACAGCTTTGGTCACTTGTATACCAGAGGTGAGATTGAAGACCAGTTTTGAACAAGCTAGAGTCACGTTATCAACCACCCCATCATTCACAACGTCCCTATTTTTGTTGGTAAACATCCCTTTATCTTTGTTGGAAGATGAGGAACTTTGTTTGTTGTCTTTATACAAAGTCAATTCACCTTTTTTAACCATAAATGCTTCTATTCTTACAGCTTGTTTTATCATGCTATCAAAATTAAGGGGACCTTGAAGTTGTACTTGATACCCAAAATCAGGGGTGATATTTTCCAAGAAGATAATGAGTTTCTCAGATTCGAGTATTTTGCGAGGGTACTTAGTGCAAAGTTGTCTCCATCTTTGGAGAAATGTTAAGAATGGTTCCCCTTGCCTTTGATTGAGATTGCAAAGGTCCCTTATGTTGACGGGATGCTGAATATTGTGAGAATAGTGTTGTATAAAGAGATTGGAAATCTCATCAAAATTCTTGATGCCAATGGGTAGTCGAGAGAACCACTCCATTGTAGGTCCACACAAAATTTGAGGAAAGAGACGCATCAAATAGGTTTGATCATGTATAAACTCCATGGATAGGGCACCAAATTCTCTTAAATGATCCTAAGGATCAGTGGTACCTAGATACTTATCATATTTAGGGAGTTCTACACCTTTGGGAAAAGGTGGCATATTAATACTCCTATCAAAAGGAAAAGGACATATGCTTTCCATTGTGAATTGTTGTGTGGGTTTGTCCTTATCCTTCATAAGTTGGCTGATTTGACTTTGCATGTCTTGAATTACTTTATGCAATTTGGAGGTCTCACTTTCTTCTTCTTTAGCCACAAGTGTTTCCACTTGGAAGTTTGCGGGTAACTTAACTCCTTGTTTTGCCAAATCTAGAAAGTATTTTTCTTTGTCTTCTGCAAGCAGTATTTCCATCATTTTGATGAGATCTTTATTAGACTTTGTAGCATCTATGTTGTTTTGAGTTATTGGTTCATCATCATTAACAAGAATCTCATAAATACTACAAGTCTGATCTTGACCCTGGTGATGCTGCTCTTCTTGCTGACCTTGTTCATTTTGGGATTGGTCATGACCATCCTTGTATTGATCTTGCGTGTAATTGAAAGGAGTTTCCATGTTGTTAACATGAGATTGTGTCGTGTGCACCTCTTCAGTATGAGTGTGAGTATCGAGTTGAGAATTCTTAGTCAATGTATTTCTTGGTGGATCAAAGGGGTTGACAAGATCAAAAGGATTGATACGTTCAAAAGGGTCACTAAGGTAGCGAGGGTCGTCAATAGGATCAACCCAAATAGGTGACTTCATGTAGCCTTGTTGATCTGAAAGAAATGGATTATGTTGATCTTGAAACAAAGGATTAGAACACAGCTGGAACACTGGTTTTTGATTCGGACTCGGATCTATACTGAATGGGGAAGAGGAACGTGAGGATCCCTCTTGACTATCAAGTTGAACAATGGGTTCAGAATGACCTTTTCCTTTATCATGAGGTTTACTTCTACCTACTCTGAAACTGTGAATGGGAAAAATATTGTCGCTTCTAGTCGTAACAGGCATAGACGAAGATGAAATGAGAGGAAACTTAAGATCCAACTCAGAACTCTGTCTCTAGAGATATCAAAAAAAAAAAGAGGTAACAGGCTAGAACAGCTAAGGTGTGAGATGCACCCAACACGAATCATCAAGAGTATGGCTAGAACAGCCAAGATGTGACGATTGTGTCGCAAGGTACAAAAACACAAAAAAGATAGGATAGAGACAAAGAGACAAGAAAAGTTTGAGTAAGAATCAGTCAGTTTGCAACTTGAAATGACAAGTTTCAGACTGTAGACAATAGGGAAACAAGCAATTAGACCCCAGACAAAAGTCAAATCAGGCAGAAAATTCACCAGTTAACGGGAAAAATCTCACTATTTTGAACACCAGGCTATAGATTCATGCGAGAAAGTGTTGCGCCGCGCGAGAAAATACCAGCTCATGCGAGAAAGTGCTCAGTTTTTGAAATCTCGCGTGAGAAAACTCCAGATTTTGATAAATGGACTTAGTTTTCGAGATAAAAATCAGATTTTGAGACATAATCAGGACTATTCTCTAAAAAAATTTCTAGGTTTAGGGTAGTTTTATGATGATACAAATCAGCAATCTCAGTTTCAAGGTGACAAGCACTCGTTAACAATCACAAAGTTTCAATCAAGCAGTAGTCGTAAATAGTTCTACCAAGGACAAAGCAACTTGGAAGAATCATGGGAGTCTTTGTTTGATTATGATTGGACAATTTAAGACTCAAAAACAAACACTCAGTTAATCCTACAAAAAAAATTGGTGGAGAAGACAAAATCTGTGCCCCTCTGTCTTATGCGTATGCGTGCACCTCACACAGCAGTGTCACCCTTGAAAGAGCGCCCATGTTTTTGGTGTTTCCAAGGACTAAGTATATATGTTTGAAGGTTACCCTTAAATCAGGGGCCAACATCATATACCACTTCAAGCATCCAGGTGCATACCTATGTCGAGAATCTAGGGGAGAGATTCTTCCCTCTCCCTGCGCACAGATTATATCTTCTTTCGGAGGTGAACTGGGTAGGCATCTAACTAAGAGAGTGTTTAGTGGGCTTCTATTCACAATAAACTTTGGTGCCTCTGATATAGAGTTGGGGCCTCATAGCCACACCAACACTTGGAATTCATACACCCTTGCAAGCAAGGCTGGGAGCGGTGTTGCTCAATACGACAAACAAGGCTTTCTCAAGATGATAGTCAAAATCATGAGAAAGAAGTCACCATGGCTTTGGAGTCTTTGGACTCAACAAAGAAGACTTTATTATAGTGAGGTGGAGTCACCGGTGATAGGTGTGTACTCACTTGGGTCATTCTCGGAGGTTCAACTTTCGGCAGGCCCTCTAAAGGTGACACAACTTGGTTCAGATTCAAGGGTTTGATTTTCTGATTCTCTCAAAGAGAGAAGAGCATACTTCTCTACCTTTTCACCTTACCCAAAAACATCAAGCATATTCATCACTGAGATAGTTTCACTCCACCAAATCCAAAAGCCTTTGGGTTTTTGATTCTCTCAAAGAGAGAAGAGCATAATCCCCTAACAAGTAGAAGTGCTAAAGATTCACTATCTTGCTTTGCTTCCCCAAGTATCCATCATGCTAGCAACATCTGGGTCTC
>MU228088.1:1231721-1242010 GCA_018584345.1 Thuja plicata | reverse complement strand
TAAGGACAAATTTGAAACCTTAGATCAATGTAAGGGTGGATATGTTAAGTTTGGTAATGATACACCTTGTAGAGTTAAAGGGAAAGGATCAATTCAATTGACTAACAAGATTAGATGTGATGATGTGGATTGGGTTGATGATCTTAAGTATAACTTGTTGAGTGTTTCACAGCTAAAGACTTCTGGTTACAGAGTTGAATTCCATCACAGGAAAGAAAAGATCTATGATTCCAATGGAGAATTAGTTGGAGGTGGTGAGCAAACAAAAGGTAATTTGTTCTATCTGGATTTAGCTAAAGAGACATGCTTGTTTGCACAATATAATGATGTTTGGTTATGGTATAAGAGGCTATGTCATGTTAACTTTGATAACTTGGTAAGCATAAGTAAATTGAAACGGGTTAGAGGGTTGCCTAAGTTAAAGAAACCTAAGAATGCAATGTGTAAGCAATGTCAATTGGGAAAAATGACTAAATCTAGATTTAAGAGAAAAACTCATAATTATGAGAATATTTTGGAATTGGTTCATACTGACCTTTGTGGACCTATTGGTGAGAAAAGCTACTGTGGAGACAAATAATTTATTCTATTTGTAGATGACTACCCTAGGATGATGACTGTTATGTTTCTTAAAGAAAAATTTGATGCATTCCAGTTATTTAAGTGGTACTTGGCAAAAGTTGAAAAGAAAATAGGTAAGAGTCTAAAATGTCTGAGATCTGACATGTGAGGTGAGTTCATTTCTAATGAGTTTAATAGGTTTTGCAATGACCGAGGGATAAAAAGATAGATGTCCGCACCTAGGACACCACCACAGAATGGTATAGCTGAAAGAAGAAATTGATCTATCATGGATTGTGCCAGACCATTAATGATGGAGAAAAATGTTGCACAAAATTATTGGAGAGAAGTTGTAAGTACAACCGTTTATACCCTGAATAGAGTAAAAGTCAAGAAAGGTACAAATACTACACCTTATGATCTATGGTATGGATATGTACCTACTGTAAGTTATTTTAAAGTCTTTGGGAGTAGATGTTTTATACTGAAGGATAACAGAAATGGTAAACTTGATGCTAAAGGAGAAGAAGGTGTATTTATTGGATATTCTACTAAGAGTAAGGCATACAAATTTTTGAATTCTAACACTAACAAAATTTTGGAAAGTGAAAATGTTAGAATTGATGAATATGCAGGGAGAAATGAAGCTAAAAGCATGATTGAGCCTGAAATTTATAGATCATTCACTTATCCTAAAGAGGAGGATTCTAACAAAACTGAAAATGAAGTTGTCGAGCAACAATCTGCACCTGCTGAGACACGGAATGAAATTGTTAGGCAATAGGAGGTGACTGTCGAGCTATCTGATGGAGATTATGAGTCACAGTTTCACCCTGAACTGAACATGAATGATCAAACTGAAGCTGAGAAAGAGCCTACTTTGGAAAAATACATGAGAAGGCACCATAAACCTAATCAAATCATAGGAGAAAAGGATTATTCAATTATGAAAAGAGGCAAATTAAGAGAAGACACATGTTTGCTATGTGACTTTGAGCCTAAGACAGTAAAATATGATTTAGACAATGAAGACTAGATTTAAGCCATGAATGAAGAGATAGACCAGATTGAAAAGAACAAGACATGGACACTAGTACCGAGACTCGGCAACAAAAATGTAATTGGTACAAAGTGGGTATTCAGAAACAAATTGGATAAACATGGAGAGGTAACAAGGAATAAAGCAAGACTGGTATGCAAAGGTTATGCACAAGAGGAAGGAATTGACTATGGAGAGACATTCACCCCAGTTGCAAGATTGGAGGGTGTAAGAACTCTACTTGCATATGCAGCCTACAAAGGATTTAAAGTCTATCAAATGGATGTGAAGTCAGAATTTCTAAATGGGATATTAGAAGAGGAAGTATATATTGAACAAGCTGATGGATTTGTTTACCCAAGCAAGAGGAACATGGTTTGCAGACTACACAAGGCATTATATGGAGTGAAACAAGCACCCAGAGCATGGTATGAAAGATTGCACAATTATCTGATGAAGATTGGATTTGCAAGAACAAATGACAAAAATAATCTGTATTTGAAATCAGAGCAAGGTAAAGGAATTTTATTGGCTGAAATTTTTGTTGATGACATCATATTTAGTGGACAAGATATGATATGTAAAGCATTTTCAAAAGAGATGCAAACTGAAATTGAAATGTCTATGTTTGGTGAGATAAAATTCTTTGTTAGTTTACAAATACATCAAATGAATAATGGTATCTATATTACACAATCAAAATATGTCAAGGAGATACTGAAAACTTTTGGTATGGAAGATTCAAAACCAGTGAGTACACCCATGGCTACTGGACAGAAGTTGACAAAGAATGATGATACAAAAGAGGTAAATCAAACACTGTACAAATCAATGATTGGTAAGCTGCAATATGTTGTACACAGTAGACCTAATATTGCATTAGCAGTTGGAATTGTTGCTAGATTTTCTACTAATCCAAAAGAGACACATATAATGGCAGTGAAATGAATTCTGAGATATTTGAAAGGTACAGAAGATTATGGCCTATATTACAAAAGGAATGACAAGTTTGAACTTAGAGTCTATACTGATTCTGATTGGGCTGGTAATGTGGATGATAGAAAAAGCACCATAGTAGGAGCATTTCTATTGGGGAGAATATTAATTTCCTATACAAGCAAGAAATAGAATTGCACCTCACAATCCATAGCTAAAGCCGAGTATATTGCAGTAGCATTTAATTGCTCAAACATTGTGTGGTTGAAGATACTACTAAAAGGTATGAAGGAGGAGATCACAAAACCAGTTGTCATATATTGTGATAACACGAGTGCCATTAATATTTTTAAAAATCCTTTAATGCATTCTAAGACAAAACATATAGCTATCAAGTATCATTACTTGAGGGAGCTAGTTTAGAAGAAGGAAGTGAGACTAGAATATGTGAACACTAAGGAACAATTGGAAGACATATTTACAAAAGCATTGCCCAAGGATGCTCATGAGTATCTAAGAGGTAAATTGGGGGTGATTCCCCTAGCAGAGGCTAACTAGTTCTAAATGGCACTGTTGCATCAAATGTTTTAATCAAAACACTTGACACATTGATGCACAGTGAATCACATTTTTTAGGATGATGCCAAAAAACTGTGAAGTAGAAGACAAGAACAGAAAAGAAGATCAGTCATAAACAAAGATGATAGAAACAGCATGATACAAAGATTAGAACAAGATGAATCTTCATAATGAAGATGTCAACATATTTGGCATTGTTGTCAAAGAGGGAGAAGATTTCTTAAAAAAATGATTGATAAACACAACTGAAAGAGAGTTGAACAGACACAGAAAGATATCAGTGTGATTACAGACACAGAGGGAGTAATATTTTACAGATGAGAATCAGAATGAAGCTAAAGACATTAATGAAGATTTTTTCATATCAAGGAACACACACACTTTTTGGATTGTTTGGTAACTTTGGTTGGAAATTATTGTTATACAAGTTTAGTGCTATCATCAATGCCAAAGAGGGAGATTGTTGGAAAGATTGCTATAATGTAGATAATTGTTATTTTGGCATTGATGTCAAACCTTAACTGGTGAGACTGTTGTTGTATGTTTGAGTACCATATCTATTGATTGATGAAGATTTGAAGAATAGGATAACAAGAAGACCAAGGAAATGGTTTAGTTATGAGTATACACTAGGGTACTTGATCATTTGGCACTTTGGCAAAGTGATATGATGTTTATCTTTTACTGACAGTTCACTGGAAGGTCGATGCCAAGCAAAGCAAAGTCGATGCTGAGAAAAGTGGAAGGTGATGTTGAGAAAGATGATGTCGGGCGCCAGTGAAATGTCAAGGGAGACAGAGGAAGCCGAGCAGCAATATTTTATTAATTAATGAGATTTGAGATCTATGGCCGACATAGTTGATTTTATTGGGATATGCTTTGTTAATTAAGATTGGTCCACACTCATTTAATGCACAGGAAACTATTATTAACACATGGATTCAATGTTTAATTAATGACTGTATTAGAGAAGTAAATTAAATGTAATGATGGAAAGATCCATTGGATCTGACCTAACCTAAGATCTACAATCTTGATTAAGCAGAAAAAGATCTATCTGACCTAGATGAAGAGGTATAATATAACCTACTATGGTTATTGTTATTGCATCCTAGTGTAAGGAGAAGTTGAATACAAGATTATTGCATGGTTAATTGATTGATTGGAAAAACCTAGTAGAGAAGGTTGAGAAGAGAAGTGGAGAGATTTCTTGATGGATTTCCAAGAAAATCTGAAGTTTGAGATGAAAATGGAGTCCACTTAGTGAATTACCATTAGAGTTGAAATTGGATCTGGATTTGCAAAGTAAGTTGTATGTATCAAATCACACCTACTGATTACTTTCTAACCATTGTATCAGTTCAAATGCTTTAACCAAGTTGACCTAACAGTCATTGTATAAATCCTTTGAACAAGGTGACATTTAGATTGGAATGTTCTAAGTCCTCTAAAAAGGCCACTCCTGACAGGGTGATTAAATCCTTTAACCAGGTCACATTTGATAGTGTGTTTTGTAACCTTTAATAGGGTTGGCTCCTAAAAGGGCATCACTTCAGAAGAGTGAAATTTTGGTAGCATGTTACTGGTGGTTTTTCCCATATTGGGTTTCCACATTAAATCATGGTGTCAAAATGTGTGAATGTTTATGTTATGTTTTATTGTTAAGTTTCTGTAAGCTTATTTCATTAGTACAATAAACTGCACACTTTTGTTGTTTATTTCTGCCAAGCAGATCTGAGTTGTTGAAGTGGTATAAATTTTTATGGGCACATCTAGACCTAAGGATAACTAATTCTCCCCCTCCCCCCCCCCAGTTATTCTAAATTCATTCTAACAAAAACTCCTTCCAAAGTGTGCAAAGGAAGTTCATAATTTGGAAATTTTTTAAAGCCTAAGAGAAGAGGAAAAGCTTTATGAACATTTTTTTAAGGTTGTAAATGCTTACAAAATCAAGTTTCCTCCCTTGAATTGAATTAAATTTGTTTAGGATATTTAAAGAAATTTGCGAATTTGAAAAGGTCTTTAAACTTGTCATTTCAATTTGGTTTTTTTTTCTTTCACTTTGTTGGTTGTGTTGACTAACTTTGTTGGAGGAGAGGAGCTTGGAACTATTGCCACTAGGTGAGTAGTTAAAAAAGCTACAAAATCAAAAATGTGCCTAGCCTTTGCTAGCTATAATTTGAGGTATTTTTCTCATCCTCCTTACTTTGTTTAAATTGTGGCATTTCAATTTCAACACCTAGCCTAATTAAAAGAAAGCAAAATTGAACCAAACACTTCATTTTTAAAGCCTCATTGTCAAGAAGTGGGAGTTGAACATTGTTAATTGTGTTTGGAATTGAAGAAAGTAGAATGGATATGCTCTTCACTCTTTAAGTGAATCAAACTCCTAAACCTACTTATTCAATTCATTTTTTGCTTTAATATATATACTAAATCTTTAGAGGTCCTTCCTCCCAAGTGTTGTAGTAAATTTGGTGAGATGGAATGACCCAAGTGGGAAACAACCATCTTATCCATGGTAAATCCAACCCACTATAAAATAAAATGCATTCATCCTTAATGGTGTGAGTGACAAATTGGTGTTGAGAATTTTCACCTCCTCTAGTAGTCCTTCAAGATTGTGCAAAATAGTGTTTTTATGTGTGTGGGAAGCCCTTGTAATGCTACTCCAAATGAGCTTTGAAGGTTTTCATTAGTATTCAAGCATTCAAATGGATAGTCGGTAATAGAGTCACAGACAGACTAGTCGGTATGATCACCGAAGTGCAAAGTTAACTGAGTGCATTGATCACACACAGAGTTAATTGAGTGTAGTGATTAGGTCAAGCAGACATATTTTACCAAGAAGCAGTGTACACTAAGCACACATTTTATATCAAGATACATAGAGAACACTGAACACCGAGATACACAGAGAACACCGAGCACCGAGAGACAGTATTTACCGAGTGAACCAGCGGTCACATAAAAGTTTGTAATGGAACATCAATCTAGGTAACAAATTTTTGTCAACCTAGATAATGGTTTACAATGATCAAGGAGAACATTAATTATGGATTCACAACATTAATTATTTATATCTCCTATGTTTTGATGATCAAGGCAAATTTTGTACAGTGTTGATCTTAGGTTTTGTAAGATATTGTAAACCCCTAATTAGGTCAAGGAGTTTGATATATGTAATGTTATGATTTCATTTTTTAATGTATGTTGATCAAGTAGCTGCCATACTACGCACATCAGAGATCAAACAAGGGTTTTAGGACAAGGACTACATTGTAAGTAATCAGTTTTCAAAATAGAGGCAAGGCTACCGAGCAGTACAGAAGGTATTATGACTCACAGTAAGGTGATAGATTTATATGCACTTAAAGGATCTGTATCCACAATATAGAGATTGTAATTTGTTTATATCACATAATTTTGTTATTCTCTAACAATTGTAACAATCCTAAAATCTCCTAGCAGAGTAGATTTAACCATCTTTGTATAAATCTCTTAATTAAGTGCACACATACATTGTGGTGCTAAATCCTCACATGAGGTAGATCTAATTGATCTTATTTTTACTCCTAACAGGGTAAGGTCACCATAAGTGATCAATCTTTGTAAGCTTTAACATGTTACTTTATTTACTGCAGTAGTGAAGTATTGTGGGTCTCATCCCCACCGGAGTTTTTACCTTCTAACAAGGGTTTCCTACAGTACCAAAATACTAGTGTCATGTGTACTTAAATTTTATGTATGTTTATTGTTTGGTTTACATTCATTTACATTTCAGTAGTGACATTACATGTTTGGTGTAAGTTAATCTACTCATTCAATTATAACAAAATATTTGGTTAAAAAAAATTCTTTGAAAGTTTTTGAGGGTACTGATTCACCCCTCCCCTCTCAGTACACACCTTTATATTATTCCAAAAATTGGTATCAGAGCTAGTTCTCTTGTTTAGAAATTTTAGTCACTAAAGATAAAATATCTTACAATGGAAAGGTATACACTTGATAAAACTATTGAAAATCAAAAGTTACAGTTGCAGATCTATGTCAAACAATACAAAGAAGCCAAGGAGAAACTTAGGGAGATGTTGATTAAGAGAAAGGACATGGCACTTCGCTATCATGAGACTGATTATTGAGAAGAAGAAATTCATGACCCATTTGACACATCTGGATCTGAATCTGGTAGCATATCTGATGCATCTAAAGGAGTCATTTCAAAGCTATCTCAGAGCAATCAACAACTTACAAAAAAAGTGAAATCACTACGTATCGATCAAGATGCACAAATGGTTAGAATGGTTGAATTCTTGAATGATGCAAATAAAGTTGAACAAGATAGACACATGGTTGTTGATGACATAAGGAAAATGACTAAAAAGTTACAAGAAAAGGACTCTGAGATATTGAGACTTACTGAACATTACTTTGAGATCACCAATCAAGTGGTTTCTATGAGTCATGAGGCAAACCGAGTGAATGTTGAGCTTGCTAGAAAACTAGAAGACATTGGTGTATTGAAAGAAGAGAATGAAAAACTAAGAAATGAATTGAAGATTCTATGAAAACATAATGAGGTTATTAAGAGATCTGAAGACAGTACTAAGAAAATGGATGAATTTTTGAACTATCAAAGAAGATTGAACAACAATACCAGATTAGGGTATACCGAGCAAGGAGAATCATCAAATAAAGCTGAACAAAGGGATGTATACTCAAATATGAAGCCTAAGAAACCCTCTTTCCATCACTATGGAAAACCAGGCCACACATCAAATGTTTGTAGGAGCAAAGCAAAAGGTATTTCTAGAAACTCTCCTAAATTTAATGGTAATTGTTATAACTGTAATAAGCATGGACATCAAGCACATGAATGCATATCCAAGTTGAAAAAACAACAAAAGAAACCCTACATGGATAAATATTGTCAAACTTGCAACATGTATGGTCACACATCACAAGCATGTAGGACTAATACGAAGCAAATCTGGAAACCTAAAGGACAAGAAGAAAAGGTTAATCAACCGAGAAGATAAGGTAATGCTTATGCTTGGGATTATTACACTTGGGCTAGTTGCACAACATGTGGTAAATATGGACATATAGCAGAAAATTGTATGAGGCAATGGAGAACTAAGTCTAGGAATTGGTCAAACTCTAGCATGGCATGTTCACACTATCATAAGGTCGGTCACTTAAGCAGACATTGTGCAAACAAAAAAATACTTATGAAAATGGGAATACAATTTAGAAATCGTGAGGATCAGAAATCAAATGTGGAGGAGAGCATCAAATAACAATGTTGGAAAAAGCATCTGATAGATTAGGTGATTCCACCAGCTCCACCTAAGCAATATAAGAAAGTATGGAACTATGTTCTAAAAAGATATATCTTACATCAATTCCTATATTCATTGTACAAATGTCAAATTAGCATGAATTAAGATGCACTATTGTATTATATTTTTATTACTTTGATCTAGTTGTGTCAGTTAATCTATAATGAGTTAGTGTTGGATGATATCAGTTTTTGGAACTAATCATGTTGTTGATACTCATGTTTTGTCACTAATGTCAACATATATTTTTGTGAAAGAAGACAGACTAGTTACTTGACTGGTAGGCGTGTACGGACACTATACGGATGAACCTGAATGAGAAAAGCTGGATTTAAGAAGAAGACTAAGTATTGACCTTACATTTAAGGCCACTTGACTTTATGTTTCATATCATGGACATTACAGTTGTTTTAGTAAAGACTATTTTTTCAGGACTGTGATTGTGATTCTGGACAAAGAAGGTCTCTGTGTTTCAGGCATATCTTGCTGCGGAAGATGTTTCAGAACTTCCAAGCTTACTGATGGAGAGCTGACATATGATGGTGAAATGGGTTGAGTTAGATTTATGTTTGGGTACTGATGATGTCAGTTGTGGCGTGTGTTCTGGAGAAGACTTATTTCCTGGCCGACTTCAAACTTGTAACATGTGGAAATTAATTTTGAGCATGGATTGCGGATCTAGAAGTATTTGTAATGAACTGTAAATATCATATACTTGTTATAGGTACCGTGTGTATCTTAGCAAGGGCTTATGTAATTTTTTGTATGATGGGAAGCCTTAATTGGTCGACCTAGTTAATTGTGTATTAGGAAAGCTTAATTGGCCAACCTAATGGGTTATTGTAAGAGGGTATATATGAGTGATCTTTTCATTTGTGAAAAGTGTGGTAGAGAAAGAAAAGAGCAAAGATTTGTGAAGCTGTGAATCTTGACTGTTGGATAGAGATTAGAGTTATTACTTCATTGGAACTGACCAAGCAAAGATAGTTGTTATCAGATAGTTCACTGGATTGTGTATTTGCTATATACACTTGATGTGGATTGTGAATCCTTGAGGGTGGCTTTTACCTTCTTTGGGAAGTGAGCCTACTAATTTCATTGACTCCTAACAGGGACTATGTACTGTAATGTAATAACAAGCTTGTAACAGGGATAATATATTTTAACAGGGATACTATACTCTCAGTACATTATTTTATGGGTGCTAATTCCCATCGGGGTTTTACCTTTAACAGGGTTTCCTCGACAACAAACATTGTGTTATGGTGTTGGAAATTACTGTGTTATTTACTTTTGATGTTATGGTTCATAAAGTTTAAAGTTTAATAATCTATTGCACAACTGATTCACCCCCCCTCTCAGTTGTCTTGTGGAATGTTATTCCTAACAATTGGTATCAGAGCTACTGATCCTCAGAGAGAAATTTTAACAACTTAAGGTGATCCTAAAGATGACTTACTACAGGAAGGATAGTCTGAAGTTTGATCCTGAAAACTTTGACAGTTGGCAGAACAAGATGAGAACACATTTGCTATGTCTGGGAATTGAGTACTGGATGATCACAAAGAAGAATGTAGCAATAGTGACTGAAGATGAGTTGGACAAGGCTACTGAAGATGAAAAGAAACTGTTTTCCTACAATATGGTTGTAAGGGAATCTCTGATCAGTGCCCTATCTGAAGGAGAATTCACTAAAGTGAAGGACTTGGACTCTGCACATGACATCTGGACAAGACTGGAAGCATTGTATGTTGGAGACAAATTTACAAAACAAGCAAAGTTGCAGAACTGGAAAACAAAGATGGAATCACTAAAGATGAGAGAAGATGAGA